>JWZT01004623.1:288955-305464 GCA_000827895.1 Thelohanellus kitauei
GACTTTTCACGACTCGTGCCTTTTAACAGTCACATAAAAGTGGCCTCGTCGCGAGAGTTGGGGTGGCATAGTAAATTTATTTTGTATTGAATTTGGTCGGGACCGAGCAAAAGTGGCATAGTAACGATATTTGACTCTACTTCGTAATTTTCGTTTTCATGTCACTTGTCACACTCGGAATAAACGATGAAATTCAAAAACAAATATTAGCCAAAGCATTAAATAAAAGAAAGAAACTGTCCAGTATCTTTAATATATTGTTTCTAGATATGGAATCGTATATTCAGTTCCGATGGATTCGATTTTAGACTATAAAATATTTAACAATTAATTTATAACTCAAAGAACATAAAACTAAACATATTCATTTGAAAAAGCTCAATGAAGCGTTTATTATGTGGCAAATGGGATGACAATCTAAAGCATCATACTATTTGGGATAACTTAATGATTTGGAGTGTATTTAGTCACCATTTTATTTACCCTGTCTATTTTTCCGTTTTTTTAGAAATCTTTTAACCCAAAAACTGAAAATGAGATAGGGTTTACTGTATTTTGAAAAAATAGTTTTAATATTATTTTTAATGAAATAAAAAATTAACTGATTTTATAGGAAACTCCTTATTTAGGAGAGAAAATCAATGATTAGAATTTAAAATAATTTAATTTATTATTTTCTATGAAATAAAAAGCGACGGACTTGAACGAGAACCACTGTATAATCTAGAATGTTGTTATTTCAAGTTTGAAACCCGGGAATTGAAGAGATTCAAAGACTGCTTGATGGTTAGGAATAAAATATGCAGTCTTAATTTTGGAAAAGAAACCGAATTCATTTTTCATAACACAAGAAATTTCAGTGCTATTTTTAAGCGAATGGAAATTCAACTAAGAGAAATCTAGTTATTATATTTTGAGAATTCCATTGATAAACATACCTTGAATATCTTTCAGTTTCTCAAACTAACTAATAATGCATCTTATCAATTTTTAGAAAGTTATACCTGGAATCCGGATGGATATGTAATGTTTCATCAATACAAGTCCTTGTGTAATGTGAAAGAGGAATGGCAACAAAACATTGGGATGATAACTGTTTGAAATAATTAACCCCATCGATATAAACTTAATTTTATCGCTTTATTATGAATTAATTGAAAAGAGGAACAACTTAACCTTTGATTCCAAGTTTATACCTTAAAAAGCCCAATCGTGGTAATTTGTAATTCTGACAGAGATAAAAGCTTAATAATTAGCAGTAAGACACTTACTAATAAATCATTTGAGTACCACTAAATTGCTCGTATCTCCTTTTCTGGATATTAGATACTAATAGTGGGGAAGATTTCTTTTATCAGGTTAGCTTTATCAATTATTGAAAAATAGCTTACAAGAAGGAAAGTATCTACTTAGTAGTGAATAAAACTTTACTATAAACTACAGTCATGATCTTTGAGTATATAAACCCGGTCAGTACTAGTTGCCGATAAGATAACATTTTGGATCCATTTCCCTATTATTATGGATCTCTTACCTAAAAAAGTAAAACCATATCTTTTATTAGTTGACGAATGAGTCATTCCCATAACTTTCAGTCTCTATTGTGAATAGTTTTGGATTTAACTGTTTGATATGCAGTCGACCTCCTGTTGGATGTATAAAGAACGTGGTTGATCAACTCACTGTGATACTCATTCAAACCCTTCGTAAAGTTTATCATTGTTGGGATTTGGAAACACAAAATTACCTGGTCTTCAAAATAGATAAATGACCAAAAACAGATCAAATCCGATAATTTGATTAATGTCTGTTCTGAAGCCTTGAATCGTTTCCCAGATATAGAAGTCCCTTCGGAAACCCAATATTATCGATTATCTACCGGGTTTTGCCACCAATAACTGCATTTTAAATTGAATAAAATTTTGAACATAAAAAAGAAATGTATTGACTAAAATGAAAATATTTGATGTTCAGCGTGAAAATAGTTACCTTTTTTTCGAATATGTGCCTTAACGAACAAGACGTTCCTAGAGAGTAAAGTATACCTATCTGAAAATAAAACAGCATCTATTACTTTAGACGTTTTTCGTTACTTCTTTAGATTTTCTTTTGAATTCCTTGTTACATTATCGTATAATTAGTCAACGCGACCCCCTTCTTTCGATGACAAACAGGGTATTGGTAACTATTTTTCACGTTTTACATACATGCTAAAAATTAAACTTTTTCATTTTCGTCGATACAGTTCTTTTTATGTTCAAACATTTATTTCAATAAAAATGCCGCTATTGGTCACAAAACCCTGTACAAAAAATACTCCTAAACAAATACTGAAGGTCACCATCTTAAGTAATAATGATCGGAAAAAACCGGACCATAGTTCAAATAATTTACCATGAAAGGAAAGCGAATGAGTATCTATGAAATCGGTACAGGGCTTAGACTTCATAAACGTAATACGCATACTCGGAAAAGCATGGAGCAACAAAAACTTGAGGATGAGCAAGTAATGAACCTGGACACTGCCATCAAATGTGGCCTGGAGGACGAGTTGGATCACGAATATGAGAAACTGTTGAAAAGAGTATCAGTTATTGCCTCGCCGTTGGCCGATTGCCGACTCACAAAACGTATAGGAAAATTTTTAAAAAAATGTACTCCAAAAATAAGTGTAGGCAGAGACGTTAAAACTGTGTATAGGGGGTCGAAAGCCGTCACTAGATGCATGAAAAAGAATCTGAAAGGAGTAGTCATTCTTGGTGGCGACACGTTCCCCATCGACTTGATTAGTCATATTCCTGTATGTTGTGAGGATAGGCAAGTACCCTATTGCTATGTACCATCTGGAATCGTAAATAGATGGCTAACTTAGATTATATCTCGTGCCTTAGGCATTACTGGCGTAACCACTTGCGTTATGATAAGTCTCGAAGATTCAGACGAAAAAATCATGAAAAAATACGAGAAAATTAGGGGAAAAATTGCGGCTCTTCCATTACCGATTAGTTAACGATACTTTTTAATTTCTACCAAAATCTGATGGATGTCCACTATTTTGTCTTTTGACACCAATTTTGAATACATCACCGGGTAGTGGTTTGATAATATACCAACGAATTTTCGATAGTAGTCGATTAGCATTGACATGCATACCTGCTATCGATTGGCTCATACCTCCTTGATTTCTTGGTCAATGTAACTAGGCGCGAATAGTTTTTTGATGTCGACAGCTACCACCATGAGGGAATTCTTCCATGTTGCAGCAAAGTGATTAGATAGCTCCATAATTTCTTATAATTACAAAAAATACCGTCCTCGTTTGTGTTTGATGTGCCTGTGAAGCAGTTAGTGAATGAAATTAGTCTTTCGAAAAAGGGAGCCAGTTCTTCAAGACAAACTTGCTGAAAAGTAAGTAAACCATTACATTTATCATATTCTTGTACCGCTTATTCAACTCCTTCACCAGATCACTGCAAAGTTTTGATGAATCCTGATATATGACAGGGATATTGATTCGCTCAGCGACTAGTGGTATATGGGTCTGGGCAGACAGGATACTCAAGACCATGTTGTAGTTAACTATCTCATAGACAAGTTGCTCTTTTCGGATATCGAAAATAGATGCCTGGATCAGGATGAAGTTCTCCCATTCTTGAATGAATTGCGTGAAAGTCATTAGCAACTAAATCAACATTTCAACCACTTTATTTGGTTCGAAATCCGGCAATACAGCATAAATAGCGGCCAAAACACCACTGACTCTTTTGGTGACCTATATTACACGCCCCCAACCAGATGACATTCGTCGAATGATACAGTATAGATTGGTGTATATTCCGAAATTTTTTGGATGTGTGAGAGAACTGTCGAATGGAATTTTAACCAAAACGATTGGAAAAACTCATAAAATTGCCTCGATATCAATAAAATAAACCTTTCCAACCTATTAAAGCTTTTGAATTTGAATAATGTCTGACATCTCTTGACGATACTGAGACTGATGAGCAGACCAATCAAATCGTGACATTCAAACAGCATTTGGTCAAACATAACCTCATGAGAAGACACGTGGTTACTTTTGTGATGTCGAGGGTCAATGAAAATGTCCGATATACCTCGGTTGTCGCCACTTCAGCATCCATCCCGAAGACCTCCATTAAGAAATCATATTCGTTAACGGCGTTGACAAATATCGTACAGCATACACTTTGAACCACATGCTCGATGGTGTTAACATATGCCGGGTTTGTACTGACTTTCAGGGTCTCTTGAGAAAAGTTGCTCAAGACCACGCACCTATTTCCCAGCGTAAATGATTGCTCGATCTTAGCATTAGCTCATGAAATCCCGCCTTTACATCTTCTTATGTCAGTGATAGGATGTGTGACGTTTGAGGCAGAATCGTACATCTTTAACAAGTTCAAAAGATATTCTTTGAGCACATTGTTGAGCACTTTCCGCGCCATCGTCTGATAATCATTGATACATGTTGTAAATAAACTCGGGTCATGCTTTTTTATGAATAATAATTGTGGTCTTTTAAAATGGCACCCTACCGAATTGCGATGAGTGTTTTGATGACACGCGAGAAATTTTCTGGTTCCGTGAGGATGGTGTTGACCTGAGAGACAAAGAACTCTTGGATCCGATATATGCACATATAAACCAATTGAATACCTTGTATTTGAGGTTATCGATGATTTCGCCACATTCCTTTGTAGAAACATGTGGCATGGAAGGAACCTTCTCGAATTTTTTGATTTTTTCCTCCAACACGAGCATCTGGTCTACAAATTCATAATGATTAACAGGGGACGATATTATGGCACTTTATGAGAATATGAATTACGCGATTAATCGTTCAGGGATGACCATTCTGTCAACGAATGATTGCAAGTAATCTTTGGTTTCCTTTGAGTCTAATTTTTACTTTCCGAGTTTTGAGATCCGACGATATTTGGGCGCATCTTTCTTGTATACTTCGCATCTGTTTGCTGATTTCATTAAGGTTATTCTATGACAGGATTATGTACATAAAAATCATCAAGGGTCAACCCAACAACCTGCTTATCACCAAATTTACATCAACTTTAGAGGCTATGGATTTTAGATCACAATGTAGCCGAACGATTTCGTCAGAATTAAGGATCACTGTGATGGATTCAGCTTACCGTTTTCGATCACTTCACTTGAAGCCTTTTGGATCCTCTCCTTGCGTTCCATTAAATTTTCCATTATATCATTTTTCTTTCCTCAAACAAACTTACATCTTCTAGAATTTTATTCACTATTTCTACATCAACGGCATTCATATGTTTTTCGTTCTCCCTCATTGAAAACTGGGATAGACGCATTCGGTTGGCCTCGTTTATAATTATCATACGAAATAGTAATCTAACTCAGCTTGACCCAAAGCTTCTCATTGCCATTTTTTAGTAAAGAAATTATTTATTACGCCAACATGTTCCATTTCCCTCATCTATATTGACTTTCACTCTCACTGCCCACTTTCAAAAAATCTGTTGACCCTAAACTGCAACAAAGATTGATCTCAAGCATATCGAATATAAACTTCTGTTACAGAATATGTTTTATAATCTATAGTTATTGCTGGAGAGATTCTCTTTATGAACATAATGTATGTGAACAGTTAGTCTTGGAATATACATTAAATGGAAATGTGAAGGATTCAAAATATCCCTTTTTATTCTGTTTTCTGTTTGATTAATCTAGGTCTTGCGATTTCATTGATCAGAGTGCCGTGATATTGAATCCTCTTTGTACACTTGGTTTGTTTTCATCAACCTCACAATAAGTCATTCAGCCTGTAGAACTGAAGCCTGAATTTTGAAATTTGAAATCAAATTACGTTCATCGGCTCAAACTCTTTATCCAGTGTTTTTGATGTCGTTTTATGGAGTTATATTTCGAAGTTACTACCTCTTGGATGGATCTACAGTCACATAGGTTGAGTAAATACTATCTCCTGGCCGAGGTCATCTACGATTGAGTGATTGAAACCTGCTTTATTTTTTCGTCTTATAAATTTCATCAGACTTATTCTCCTTCTAACAAATAAAGATGACATGTTGTGGGTATCATCTTGGTTGTTAAATCTTTTGAATTTCACACCCCAATACCCCAAGTTATCGTGCTCATCGTCCGGGATATCTTCATATCGTTCAGAGATGACCCCTTATCAGATCGATCTGATTTTACAGATTCTTCTGTACTAAAAATCAGGACTAGTCTCATCAAAAAATTCGTAAACCACTCATGATTGAGCATTTAAGTTATTGGATACGTCACTCCACATAACGTAGTTAGAATTGATCTAAGGAGGTGAAAATAAAAGTGCTGTTGTGATTAATCAAAATACACTACATGATACAAATCTCAAAGGTTTAGATTCTTTTTGGGGATTGGAAACTTCTTAAAGGGTAGCTAATTTTGTGTATTCTTCAAATTAATCACTAGATCAGTGAGGTTAGTTTTGAGATTTAAAAACGGGTAAGTGTTAAAAGCGAATATCTGAGCCAATGGTACTTATTGTACACAGGCAAACGATGAACGTCATAAAATAAAGATATGATTCTCAAAAAGATAGAAGATAAGCAACAAATTCAATGAGCAGGAACCCGAAAGGGTTATCAAAACAACCTCTACAAATAAACCATAAGGAAAACAATCGAATTGCCGTGTTGTTAAAATTCGGCCCCTGCGCCATTGATAGACAAGCAAGACCCCTGGCACTAATCAAAGCATCAGAAAAAATTAAACCAATGCAGAAATTCATGTCAAATTTCACTTAATTTTTAACAAACAACATTATCGAAGATCCAAGCTGAATCGACGGATGAAATCAAATTCTTAGAGGGTCGTAGGCTGCTAAACCTAATCTCTGTGTGAAGAGGAAAGTATTTTGTCTCGATGTATAGAAAAGACTAAGTAAAGAGCTTGTGATAAGCTGATTCAATTAGAAACGAAAAATATGGGAGCACAAAAACTTTCCAATTCGAAATTAGCATAGTTTACATTCGTACACCAAACATTTTGAAAAATTCAAAGACAAATAAACTGATATATGCCTTTTTAGAATTTAAGTATTGTGTTAAACAAGCTGGCATTTTTTATAATTTATGAAAACACGTTGTCCCAGTGATTCAATTGGACCAAATTATGCTGCAAGTATCAAGATTTCACAGAAAACAAAATATAGAAAAGGTTCAACGAGTATAACAGCCACAATATTCCGTTACGAAATGTTATCAATTTTCTGTAACGTTGTTAATAGTTAAAAAAAATCAAAATCCCGGTATCTTTCACAATTATAGGCTTCACAAATGATTTTAAAGGTTAATTAGTCACACTAAAACAAGATCGCATTCTGTACACACCGATGAAAAGAGAAACTATTTTCACTCGTTATTCGTATCATTTTTTATTAATCTACCTTAATAATAAAATCCTAAAAACCAACTTTTCAGCCGTGTTGCAGCCATGGCACTGGATTTGGCTTTCATCGCAACATGTCTTGTACCATCGAATTATGCCATTTCGATATAATCTAGGGTTTTTCGATCTATTTAATAATCTTTAAAAGCCACAAATCAAAAAATATTTTCACGAATGGAATAGTGAACCTTTCTTTGTCAACTTTTTAAATTTACTGGTCATTCAGATGTTTTTAAGAGCCAACAAAGTGAAATACTCTCCTCCTTGTTTATGACTAACTTACAACCTATTGCTACCATTGTTTTAGCAAACATCATTCGACTTCAGGGAAAATGTGGTTTCTCAAGTTTTGCAGTATTGGTGGACTTGAGATTTTTGGGATGGACTGAAAAAATGAAAGTTAATAAAGCAAGGTTAATGATCCCTCTCGTGTAATTATTTTCTGATTTGTGGCAACATTTATTAAATAGATTGAAAATGTTATTAAATTGATCCAAAACCCTATAATATTATTTTCTTGACCTTAAAACAGAAAAATCTCTTAATTAAACCACTTTGAGGATATTCTTTCTGATACATTCATCGCCAATCCTGGTCAGCTTTGCTAGGCGATTGACGAGTCGTGGTGGGGCGTCTCATTCCTTTTATCACTTCGAATACGGATATAAATATCGTCTAAGGTTCTCTCAACTATCTCTAGTAAAAGCAAACTCAGATGCCATTATTGTGAAAATGAATTCACAACCATTCAAGATGTATTAAGGTTTTGGAAAAAATACGTAGATCGTTAGCAAGTGTCTTTTTATACTTTCACCGATTCCACATTCATGGGGCTTTTATGACTGATTGTGACTAATTCTGCCATCAAGAATTTGTCATCATGCGGTGCATTTCGCCTTTAGTTAAAAACTGATGGTTTTACACATTTAACCAGCATCTTTGATGAACAAGCAATGATTAATATCAGCAGAAATATTTATTGGATGAGATTATACTATCTGCACGACATGCACTATTATTCTGCATGTTTTAGACACTATTCTTCAATTAATCACCTCTTGCTTCGAGGGAGACCCATACTCACTTCAGTCAGGATGACGATTAACATTGATTATCTGCTGACTCGGACCTAGAAATCAGCATGTTCGTGTTTATTGTGTTCATAAATACCGAAAATCCAAACGGTTTTCAAAAAGAACTTGTCAGAAAATTATTTTACGAACAGAGTAAATCCAAACAAGAAGGTTTGTTTCAGTATTGAGCCATCTTGTTGTGTTTTGAATTTTAACACCGATAAAACCCTGGTGAGTTTATACTTACACGGACCAAAAAATATAAAATTGTCAACTCACGCAACTATGTCAATTTTATCTCATTCCAATTTCAGATTATTATTTGAAAGAAGAAATTGAGGATCATAAATAGCTGGGTATAAATCAAACGTATTTCTTTTCTCTTCCAGAACCAGAACGAGTCGATTATCGTGTTAAAAATCATCTTAATGGTCTAAATCTTATATATGGACAAATGAATCATTTGTGAGGGATAATACATGCACAATTTTTCTTTCAAGAGCCTTAGAACAACATCAGATGCATGCACAAATAATACTGTTCCGTTTTCATCTTCCAGTCTTTCCTTCGATGGCATCTCCAAACTTTTCCATCTGAGTTTTAATCGTCATTTATTATTTGTCATCGATCGTCACGTGTTTACAAGTTCTTAAAGACCCAAAAACCAAGTCAAGAAAGCAGACAGTCAAGGAATACTCTATTTTTGTGTTCCTATTAAAAAGCATCGACATTTTTTTATTTTACAAGAATAGACAATTAAAAACTGATTTTCAGTTATATTTTAATTAGAAATATGGGCATATGTAGTTATATATTTTTTGGTCCATGTAAGTAAAAACTCACCAAAACCTGGATCAGCGTTTAAAAAATTATACAATTTGTTAATTAATTGAAAATCAATGTTGATTCTATTATAATCACTCAATCTTGTCTCATTTATGCACAATATTTTCTTAAGCCTCATCTGGTTATTTTGGGGGATTCGAACAAGCCACGAACACCCAATCCCTGATAACCAAAGTACATTCCCATCATGCTACAAGATCGTATTTTTTATTATAACAAGTTAAACAGTTTCGGCAACCATTTTGTGGGGTTTCGTTTTCACAGTTACTTTTCTGTTCTTCCCTCATATATGAGAATGAAAATCTTGATTACTTACCTTCATCTTATAAATCCATCTAGGACCTGGAACGAAACAGTCATTTACCATCTCAAATACCAATATGAAAATTGCGAATCAACGTTGGAGGTCAGTAACCTCAAAGAGGAAAATATTCGAACAGTGAGTCTTGAATAAATTCAGGAGTTCGAAATCACCTTATCAGTCGGCAAAGACGCAGATTATTTCACAAAATACCGTTTCTTCTACAAACGAATAAGAAAGAATTTACTGAATTCAATTTCCGATTTCTATAAAGTGGTTAACATTTACATCAGATTCGTAGCGAACGGATCACAAGTAGTCCTTGATATAAAAGGTGTTCTTTCCGACAGAGAAGAAATTCATACTATCTCATCTTCATTACAACATGGAAAATACTGACCACAGGCGGTGTATCGTAGTTATGGTTTGCGGTGTCTTAATCCAGCACATGAGTCGAAAAAATACACTTATGTACACGACTGTCAAGAATTTCGATTCCAAATACTCAGTTTCGGTGATTGTGAACATCATGGCCTACAATGATTCGCGTCGCCATTCGATCGACTGGCTCAACCAAATAGAGTTAACGGGATACCGAATAAAGTGTCCTAAGCGCTTTCAACCATATACTGTCCAACCTTACATATTTTACCACAGTTCTTGGAATGTAGGCGGTTATATGTCCAGAATTTCAAAATCGACATCAGAATAAAAGATGTGTTTTATTCCACACATGAATCAGTCACTCTGTTGATAAAGGATGGGAAATTTAGGCCAAATAGAAGATATGGAATTAGTTTTACCAACCTAGATATCCTGCCATTTGCGTCCCACTCATTCTATCTAAATTTCAAAGGTTTTACCATGTCTCATATAGATACAACGATTACTCATTATAACTTTTTTATGCTTTTCCCCATGAGTTTAAGAATATACGAATGTAAAATTCTCGGAAAGGTTTACCACGTTCATATCCAGATAACCTATTGATGGAATACATGTATCAAAAACAAAGCGTTGAAACAATTTTTCAAACACTTAATCTTTACGGAAGGAGATTGGAGGTCGAAATATACGAGAGATTGGATTCTAAATACATTAAATATTGCGAAAGAGAAAACTTAAGTTATCGTTTTTTAACCAACTAGTATATGTCGAAAAAGATTAAAGATTTGAACGAAAAGTGCTAACAGTATATTTTCTTATTGTGACGATTTATTAACTCTATTTTAACCATAGACTCTAAAAGTAAGTCCATTATTAAATACCTCAAATTTAATTTTATTAAGCTTTCGAAATGTCAGAAATCGATTACAGGGTTTTCGGTTCAATTTCGTCTTTTGAAAAATAGTTGAAAAATAAAACTCATCTCAGGTTTAGCAAAAATGGTTGTAGTAATAATTTCATTGTTCAAGGATCGACGAATAAATGTCTTAATTTTTCTGTAGACGTGTAACTCAAATATTTCTAAAGGAATTGTGAAATTCTCATCCAGAAGATCTCCTATATATATTTGTTTATATCTGAATTCATCTTTTATGGGTTAATTCCACCACTTTTTTTCTCGACACTTCCCCTGTTCGAAACTTGTTGAGAATATTAGATGTAGTCGATCTCTGTAAATTCTCATAATTAGATATTATTGCTATCGAGCTTACAGCTTTATGAGACGCTATCATTCTTTTTATTATACCTTCGTCAATTTTATTGCAGGTTCTGTAGCTATAACTGGATTTAAGTTTTCGACAGCTAAACAATGTGAAATTCATTATTTGGTTGAAATTGTAAATCTTTGGCATGACTTATATTGTCCATTTTCAAAACGACGAAATTTAACAGAAAACCCTGTATAACAGAGGAAATAAAACTTATTAATATCCACAAAAATCTGAATATTCCTAATCAAATTCCTTTGATAGAGCAAAAATACGTGAAAACCCGAATCACGGACCCGACCAAATATCTTCAGTTCATATTTTTCTCAACCTTGATTCACCTTTTTAAACAAAGGAATCACTGCATCTGAATTTTCTCACAAAACCACCAGTCCTTCCTTGTTTCTCGTCTATAGACTTTTATTGTTCCAATAAGTAGGAGATTCAGTTGTTTCTGATTGGTTGTATACTTAGTTCCATTTCCAAATAATGTTAACAACAAAAATTATATTTTTTGGAAAATTTTGTATGTGGCAATATGAGGTCTAGGGCATAGGTTTGTTTTTAAACCACTAAAACGTGATATTAACAAATTTAAATGGAGTTATTTATCCGAAAATTTTGAATTAAAGGTTTATTTCGTAAAATAAACTTGATAACAACATTGACCTCATTTGTCCAAACTGTATGAATCTCAAATCATAATTTGTATTTTTAAGGGTATAAGTAGAATATACCTGACATCAAACTAAGCATCAATATGATGCGAAGTTTTTGGATACATACTACGCCAATGAGCCGACGCCTTCTCCAGGTGGTGGCTTATTATTTTTTGGGTTTTACAATCCTTAATTTTGGACAAATCAGTACCCTGAGGTAAATAAGTTTCTTTCCACGTTGGGTCATTTTCAAAACAATTACAGAATCGTTTGTTATTTTGATTCTAGTGAAAATCGATCTACACTCATCATGAACAATTTATTCTCCTTCTGAGTGATAGTAGTACAAATCAATCCCATTTTATTTCACGTTACGCAAACAGTGCTGGAGTTTTTGTCTGTCGCCGTAACGTCCCCGCTTAGTGTTATGATATAGTTATTTCGGAATTATTACCTAACGAACGATAGTGATTGGTAGTTCGGGATTTTACCTCCTCAATACTTTGTTAGTATCATCAGACGGCACCGATCTCCTATCATTAAGACTCCAACTCTAAGAGTTTGAGAGTCATTTTGAAAAGGGTTTTCAAGACTATTTTTCTGGAACATAACAACGCCCACATGGCTTTGTACTTCTCAATGAACAGATGGATGTAAACCCAACAAGGGGCACCATTTTAGTCTATGATAAAAGGTAATAAATTGTAAAAATCGGATCATATTAAGCAAATCTTACACAACGATCTTTATTTTTGTTAAACTACATGGCGAATAAATTCGAAGAAATTATTTCGGATAGTTTAATTGGTACGAATCGAGAAGCCTGAAATTGTTTTGGACATGTAGGAGAACCACGGGTCAAATCCAGATCCGAAATCGCTCAAAATAAAGATGAGATTGTCTCATCGTTATTTGAGGAATTCAACGATATATTGGGAAGTCGAACCTCTGAGACTCATAAGTTATTTGAACCATTATTTTACTTCTTCTGGAATGAACAAATTCGAAACCAAGTGTATTAGATGATCAAAGATAGGATAATTGATATCATCAATAAATTCCTTTAATTTTCGATAAATTTACACAACCTCAAATTCCATTGTTGACCATGTTTTTTCCGAATGAGTTACGAAACTTTAAAACATGTTTTAGTAATAAGCTAGAGGTTAATTTAGTGTGGGAAAAAAATAAATTACAGGGTTTTGCCATCAATATTACACATCCAAACTTTATTTAAAAAGCTGACATCAAATGAAGTTTTCTTAATTAATATGTTAAAATTGTTAAACGAGTTGAAAATTGGTCAGCATATCATGTAAGAAAATCAGCGAAGAGAATTCGATTATTATGAATCATACGAGAATGCGATTTGCTTAAGTAAATGTAAAATTGATGATGCACGAAGAAGTTATCGTGAAACGTACGAATCGGAAAATGAAGATTGCGTTCCGCTGCATATATTTTAGTGTTTATTAATTCTAAGTTATTATATGATGTGATTCTACATAAACGAGATGGGTTAAATTTCTCTTTCAGGCACAATCAATCTTTTAACCATTTAGATGGATAAATTAAGAATCGAATTATCCACTCAACGATACTTGGTGAATGAATCTTTACCCAAAATATTAAAATGGATTTTGAAAAAACTTCTTTGACAGATTATTGCTATTTTTTCAGACAAATTTTTTCTAGGGTTGAATGGAACCAAAGTACTTCCAAGTATTCGTTCTTTAACGATTGTTAATTACTACGAAATATTTTTTTAACCTATTTAATTTTGTTCTGCACTAAATTAACCTCTCGTTTATTACTAAAACATATTTTTGAAAGTTTTTTCACTCATTTTGAATAAAATATGTTCAATAATGGAATTTGAGATTTAAATTATTGAAAGTTTAGATGCGTAATGTTGAAAGCTTAGACGCGTAATATTGAGAGATAAGATACGCATCATTGACGGCTTGGATGCGAAATATTGACGGCAAAACCTGGTACATAGACACACATTTTTCAATTCAAGAGACCAAAAATATCAAGAAAATCTGTCACAACTATCGCGAAATCCATAGTCATAAACATTAAGTTTGTTTAACTAGTTTATGACTATTCAAATTGAGAGATGCTCGAAAAATGTTATCCAAGCTTGTCTAGAGTTCTTACATGTCCAAAATTGAATAAAATATGCTTTGCACACCATTTCCCGTTCAAGATGCCTGACTTTCCCATATGGAAATTCAAAACTTCCATTTGCTGTTTTTTATTATAAGAAAGTAAATGGTAAATGTTAGAGAGATTATTGATGTTAGACTCAGGTCAATCCTAGTAAACGACTGCTCATATCAGACTAGAAAATCTAACCGCATATTTTCAAGACCCAAAAAAGATAGAATCTTAATAAAATTTCTGAAATGGTAACCTGATCAGGATTGAAATATATTGATTTAATGAGGTCACTGAATGTTGAGTCTGCCAAAAGCAACGCTTTGAAATGTCATGACCTGATAATTGGTAAGATATTCACCATACCATTTGGTAAGATCCCTGGATTCTCTTATGGGCGAAAACTTAGGAGAAAGTTACTTTAATGGCAGAGAAATACTACTGGGGGAGGTTACTAATACGGCAGGCAAACACTACTAGTCTAATTTTTTGTAGGGTGATTACTAATAGGCAACAAAGATATTTTATGCTTTTTAATTCCCAAAAAAGTGCCCCAATTTATTGATTTTTCCCTTCTGTGCGCAGGTCCCACGTTGTATGCATTTTTAATATTCAAGCATTTATCTCAAATATTCCTGAAATTGACAATGAGTAAAAAAAGTGACACTGGTAGCGTTGGTGACCCCAGTTATGCGCGGGCTCGAAAAAAATATGGAGTTTAAATAAGATTCTGTTCACTTTCCTTCTTTTGAACTTTTGTCTTCTTACTAGTTTTTTAAAATAATTTTTAACCTTCACTATGTCTAAATAAAACAAAAAGAAGAACATATATTTTCTTTAAAAGAAAAATATCGTAAAATTCCAAAAAGATATACATTCAAACGTCCAAACTATGATGATGGTAAATCCTTACAATATCATTCAAGAAATTAGTGGATGGTTCCCAAAGAGGAGTTCTTATTTTTGAACGATACATACAGGGTTTCCATCCATTATCGCGCAAATTCCCTATTTAATCTCTCATCAACGAAATTCCTTGTTGAGATATTTAATAAATAATTGACACGAGAATAAGATTTTGCAATTTAAATCAATATTCTAGCTGATATTTATTTACGCCGACGTTTGTGCTACTTTCCACGCTGTAAAAATATCCAACTCAATCATGAACCCTGACTAGTGTATATGACTACTTTATTGCTGTCATAAGCCCACCAGCTTTGTTTCTTCCCATTCCACCCCACTTTAACATGAATATACTTTTTTCGACAAAACATATGCCTCTTAAACGATGAAACGTGACAGATTCTGATGTAGCTATTCTCTCGTGAAATAATTTTATGATTTTTTTTCGTCGCAGATATAACTATAAAACTAGCAAAACAAATTGTTGGAAACCTCTAAATTTATAATGAAAACAATATTTCTCGTTTCAATCAATAATTAAATTTCACTAAATTGAATTTATCGACAATAATTAAATTGAGGATCTGTGCGATATGAAATGGAATCTGCGCGAAATTAAATGGAATTTGCGCGATAAACGATGTAAACCCCCTATCATTGATGATTAAATCGTTTAAAATCACCTAAAAATACAATGATATTTTATATCTCAAAAAATTTTACCAAAACGCATATATATTTTTTCAATATTTTTTAGGATTTTCTACCAAATAAAAGTTGTAATAAATCAAAAAAGAATTGGATGAGAAAGATAATTAACTCTGTTATATCAGAATTCACTTTTTTTAGGTCGATCTCATTATTCTGGCGAATACCAATAGTTAGAAACTTAAGAAAACACATTCGCCCTAATGTCGGATGATGCATGTAAAAACAATGATTTATTGATTACAAGTTAGTCAAAAAAAGATGAGTATATTGATTTTTATTAAATTCTTAAAAATTATATCAACATTTTCATATATCATACACTCTATATGAAGTATAAATACCAACGAAGAAATTCGATGTCTCGTACAGGTTTATAATTGTTCTCTAACTGAAATATATACAAAAATAGAATCCTTATTTCACTTGTTCGATTTGCTCGTAGTCATTTTTTATATATGTTTTCACAACCTGATTCGTGTTTTAAAAACAACCAGTCATATATTTTAATTTAATTACACTTCAAAACGTCCATATGATCTAGAAATTTAAAAGGGTCACAAAAAAAGGTACATTATCTAGCTCGTGTCATTATTTTATGATATGTGTCCAGTTTTGTTGAACATTAAGAGATGGTTATTAAAGAGATCGAAAAAAAGTTTTAATAAAATCATTAAATATTATATTAACGCGTCATCAGATTCTTGAGATCAGAAAGATAATTAAATATAAAATTTTATTTA
>JWZT01004623.1:307489-330284 GCA_000827895.1 Thelohanellus kitauei
AGATGAAAAGGCGACTCATCAATAAATATAAGGTTTGAGTAGCGCACTGTGAATGGTACTGAATTGTACCAGCCAATGTACGCTACTCGCTCAGCCTTAATACCTGAATCATTTCGACGTATGGGTACTGGGCGGGTCATTTTATATGTGAAGCCCAGCTTTTTAATACATCCCCCAAACCGTGGTGTCGTCGACGCTCAAATTGAGTCTGTTCTTGATGTCAATCACAGATTGTGTGACATTGTCATTCATCAACTCAACAATCCTTGATGAAATTGAGGGAGTCAATTTTACTCGGAGTACCCCACCCTTTGCTGACTTGGTAGATACTACAGTTCGCCGATATTTGTTACGATGTCGTCAACACTTGAACGCGGCAAGTTGAATGTTCTTAAGACGCTGCGGATTTTTTCACTATTGTCGACCACATTCCATAATGATTAGTTTTGGAATTTCGTCAGTAAGGAAATGTCTTGGCGCCATTTGAAATGTTATATTTTTCTCGAGATGGATCGTCAAAAATCGATCTCTTAAAATATACCGCGTCCAAACGTCACGGATCACGTTTTTGTTTTTTGGATTATGGGTTCGATTTCTACGTCCTATAATGATTTTTTGGCGATACCGCTATCTTTAAATTTTTTACAATACCCAACTATTATCTAAGAAAATTGAACATTCTAATCGAACAACTTATCCGCCACGGACTGCTACTCTAATAATAATAGTCGAATTTTGTTAGAAACGATGTCTTGAAGTAATTTAAATTATTTATCTACAGTTGAGAATTGTTCCTTCAATATTCTCGTACTGAAAATAATCATCCATATTGATTAGCACGTTTCACGGTTTTGATTGCAAAACCCGGTAGAACCTATCTTTTGGAATATTTTCATCGCCAGCAATTCCATGATGGTACCTTCAACCAAATCTTTGGAAGATTTTTGGCCCATATTAAAGATATATACAATCCGTATATGGAAAATAAATTTATTGAACGGCTTCAGCTAACAAACGAAGAGTTAAGACTCCTTCCAGAACCACAGGTAATCATAAATTAATCAGACTGACGAAAGCGAATCCAGCGTTTTTTCGGAGAAGTAAAACTAAAAATATAAACAAATTCATATTCTTTTTGTGCTGTATTGTAAATTGATGAAGGTTTTTGGATTCTCCAGAAAAAACGATTCCGTGCCATCTCTTGAAACGTTTTTAAATTCAATATGAGGTTTAGTCTCTCGCTAGGTTGTAATTTTTCCATATTTCAATATTTTAAATCAGAAGAAATCCAAATAAAGAAGCATGACTAAAAAATTCCGCACGTGCGCAATGTGACCCATTATAGTATACTCTCGCCTTTATGTTTTTTAATTCCAGAATGCTTTTCCCCAATTCCTTTATTTTTCCCTTCTGTGCGCGTGCCCTCCCCCCGCGTAGCACGTTTTTTAATCTTCAATGCAAATATCTCAAATATTGTCAACATTGAGAATGAGACAAAAAATATGGTAAATTAGTGGATTCAATAATATATGTACAATTAAGGTCATCCTGATGTATTGTATCGGGTTTTGCATTTAAAGTTCATTTTGTAAAATATAATAAATCAACTTGAAAATTAATTAAATAAATGGATATTCTCTTCCGATTGCCTGTCCCTCACGTTTTCAGGAAAATTATTTTTAAGATAAAAGCACATCATTAAGGATGCCTCAGGTTTACTGAAATCATACCAGCAACGTAGGGTTGTAAGGCCTATTTCGTCCCTTCGTTTTTTTCATTTTGTTTTACAATTAAAATTTCACTCAAACTGGATAAAAACCAATCTTTTGTGTTGGAAAAATTTGAAAAGTGGGGAGGTCGAAATTCTCACGACGGGTGACAGTGCTTCCATCATTCTAAAGTAGTGTTGCGCATTTGAGGAATCTGAATTTTGTGATTTTTTAATTCGTGAAATACACCAAATTTGATATTTTAACATTCCACCAAAATTACAATGGCCTACATATGCGATGATTTTTTAAACTATATTTTCCATGTCAAAACGTGTCAACAAAACACAAAACCAAATTCAACGGATGGCGGCTTATTAAAGATTTCCATTTTTATACAACTCAGGATTGGTTTTTATCCAGTTAAAATGAAATTCTAATAGTATAACTAAATAAAAAAAAGAATGGACAAAATTGAACTTTCAAAAGACGAAATACATCTGACAACCTATACTTGCTGGTATTACTTCCGTAAACCTTAGCTTACCTTAATGATATGGTTTTTTTCGTTAGAAATATTTTTTCTCAAAATATAAATGAAGCGACTATCGGAAGAGAATAACAATTTATTTAATTAATTTGTAAGTTAATTTATAAAATTTTACAAAGTGCATTTTTAGATGCAAGAACCGGTATTGCCATGAATGATATAACTGCAACAAAGCAAAAAAATGACGTTTATAAACATTATGAAGCAAATTTATGGTCAATCCCCCTTATATGGTGGTCAAAAAACAAGTAAAAATTTACTTTAACATGCTTTCTTAACTTTTTTGGAATCTCAGCGATTCAATTTCAAAATGCTTGGACTACTTGCTAGGACCCTTAATAATAGGAAAACTGAATATTTAACACAATCTTAGTAGACGGATAGTTTTGATATTTGATTCAGACATTTAGCATTTCGCAACCATATAAGTAACCTTCTCCAAAACTCCGAAGGGTTGTATTTTGTGTTGAAATATATCACAAGCTTAGATCTTGTTTAAATTCTTAAAGTATGAATGGGCACATCTGTAAATGGAACATATGTTCATGTATGGTCGTTATATTGATTATAATGGTGTTGTGAAACTGTGATTAGATAAGGAAAAGAGTGTTTCGACTGCGTAAAACGACTATCTCTTAAACGAACATTGTAGATACTTTTGAGGAAGATCTTTTTTACCTGTCGTGATAACTTTTGATTCAAGATCCATGGATCCATATATTAATGATTTGATCCTCCCTGTTTCTCAACAGTCAATCTATAGATTTAATTCACGTTTTGTTTGATAACTGAGCCAAAATACCTAAAATAGGGATTCACCTGGTTTGGAAAAGATTCGTTTGAGCTCAATCGGCAAGTCCCACCTGCTGCCCTGATCAATGGAATTTTGCTGTTTGAACTTAAGATACCTAAAGTGCAGATACTGGTCTTATCAGTGAAGAACCGTGCAGGGTCTTGTGATGGTAAATATCTTCCATTATTTAAACATTTCATGATTTAATAGCCTTTGAATTTGACCTCCCAAGGACCCGATACTGATTTCACGTGAAATATATTAATTTGTGATGGAAAATTCTGATTCATTCTTCTTGGTTTGACACTGAATAATGTCAATATTAGAAAAAAGAACGGATACAAATGGGATGTCCATATAATTGGTTCTGATTGATTTAAGGACATTTTAATGTGTTCGTGAAAGGCAAGGCATTGGTAACCAAGGAGAATAGTCTATGAACCTTGGGCCATATTATTGAGGTGGGATAACAGCGAACAGTATCTCAGATGCACGAAAAATGAACGATCAGGATGGGACGATTTGGTTAATTTATAACAATTTATACCTCAAACCTTCGCATGTTTAGCGTTGATAGGTATCTACATTGACCTAAAATTAGACCAATGTCCAAGCAGACTGCGGATTCCACGAACGGCTTATGTTATACTATCTGGCTGCCAAAAACATATACACGCAGCGTCAAGCTGGAGAGTTACTAAAGAATGAAAATGACCTGGATATACTCTTGTGGGACATTACCGAGCCACTTATGATATTCATACTTTTCACTCAGGATTAATGGATTATAAATGGGCTAGAGGTCAATTTAAACATCGAATCTCATGTCGTCGCATCCTCTCACGTGTACGCCGATCAAGTGTCATTTTGAAGTTCATTGCAGTCTAAAAAAACAACAACGTAACTGATTGGAAATACAACCCCCAGATTCTCGGATATAATTTTTCGTTTAATTTTGTACACCATAAAAAACAGCATCTAGAGTTCTCAAGCGTGCATTACTGCGCCTCAACTATCCCCATTTATAACCAGTGATTGCTTAGATGACAAGCATGTATTTGGTGTAATAACATTTCTGTATATAATCGGAAATTATCCCCTCGTGTCAGGTAATTGAAACAGAAATTCTAGCTTAGATCGGTACAATCCCAAGGTTCTAAACAATTAAATGGGTTTTACAACGGCATTGTCAAATGAAACAATATAACATTCTCTCGTTCCTTTAGGTGTTTTGAAAATGAATGTAAGTACATATTTTCAAGTTTGGACACAGGGTCTTGAAAAATTAATGCTGGGTTGGATAGTCTAATATGTAGGAGTGCCTAATGTAAGTTCTAATGAATATTACATCAAAAATCAGCCCAATTGGGATCAGGGTTTAAATTGGACCGGAATGATCGATTTGATCTAAACGATTTGATCTAAAATCCGAACTTTGCCGATAATTCAGTCGATTTAGTCTAAAGGACATCTGATCTAAAATTAAAATGAGCAGATATATTTTTATATTTTTAATTTTTTTTAGTATTTTAATGTGTATATTAAAATCTTTGAAGTTCTGATTCATATAAATTATATCAAAAGTTCAGAAGGAAAAAATATGTTGTAATCGAACGGATTTCTTTATTTCAAATATATTCAATCGACGACTACAGTATACCGGCGCTGCGTTGAATACCTGAAAAAAGAATGTCTCGCGCGTTGTAAGGTCGTTAATAACCAAATTATTCATAAGGGTCAATCGCATTCTCACACGCCTGAATACTATAGAGCTGAGTATAGAACAGTTATAAACAATATTAAAAAAACAGATCTGAACAAACTTTTGTGTGAATGGCTGGCTATTATTTTGTCCCACCTAAAAGCCATAATTTTTCAGTATTTCATAAATATCTCGGTATATATTTTCCAGAATTTATAATTGATTTTTTTGACAGTTTAGTTATAAGTATTTCCTACATTTTAAGACCAATTTTATTTCAAAAGGTCAACGGAAAAGGAAGAAACTACAAAAATGACGACCGATTCTATTATTTTTTCCCGCACTTTATCTATCATTGAATATGTTTTGTAGAAAACATTACAAGATACTATTCTTGTGAATATTTTCATTTATAATTGGTTTTTGTTTTCAAAGTTGGAATTCTACTTTACTTACCATTACCGAGTGTTTTCATATTGATCGCACATATTAATAACTGTTACGCTACTCAAATACTAATAGTTGTCGTTAATGATACGATGGCTTTTGAATATTTTTTTATCTTTTGTTCCTCGAATAATTAAAGCCATAATGCTCAAAAACCAAATTAAAATATCAAGATGTGCCATAAAATTGAGACAAACTAGAAATAAATTGAGTCGAGCCATAATTATCATTATGATGTACCATAGCATTTTTAAGATGTGCCATCATTTAGCCAAACCCGGTATCCGAATAGGCGTGATCCGAAATAATCCTGGTCACAGCTACTGCGAACAATTAAGATTCTACAGTATATAGGATCTATATATCAGAAAAAAAGAGTGGTTATAAATGACCGAAGAGTAGTGCTGGTGCATTAAAAATACGAATGCTTGTTTGTAATTCTTATTGCATTGCTTAAAAAGTTAGATCGAAAATTATAGACATTTGAAACAAATTTAGAACCACATTCAAAAGGTTTTTTCCAAATAAAATGACTTTTACATGTTTTTAGATCAAATCGTTTTAGATTAAATCGTCTTAGATCAAATCGTGCTGAATCAAATGGGACCCCTTGGAAGCGCAGGTATGGATAAGGGTGTTTAAGATTGATTGAGGGTTAGAATTGAGCTCAACTCCGTTTATTGGTTACAGTCGGAGTGGAGGTAGGTGAATAAGCAAAATCACGAAATCATGAAATCAAATAATCTTTATAGCTCAATATATATATTTCAATGTGAAAAATCAGGTCAGCCCGATTTATTTCGTCCGCTCGTCAACTATATATTAGAAGAGTAAAAGAACCCTAACAACGGCAGAGGTATCCGACTTGGCATGCTGCGTCATCGAAGCATGAGGGGTCTGGGAGATTCTATTTAAAGTGTGTGTCGTCACGGTCCCCTTCTTATGAGGCTGAATTTCCTAAAAACATTAAACAAAAGATTTGGACTCAAATCAACATTATTGATTATTATAATCGTTTTTAATAATGTGGTAACATTTTAGGGTCATCAAAGCTCAGCTTACATGTTTATGTTTTGCACTAAATTTTCCGCGTTTTGTATGATGCTTCTGAGTGCTGGTGTGAGGTTTTGTGCTCTTGTGTAGACCCAAGAGACGTTTTTTAGCTTTTTATCATATCTTTATACCATGTTTTTGAAGTTTAGAACCCCTTTTTGAAGGTTTATGGATATGGGACATGCTTGCAGCAGCTTTGAATTACATACATAAGTACCTCTAGTGCCGCTGTGTAAATGAGAAGATTTTTTGGCACCTACTGTCAACGACTTGATCCTAACCTGTAGATTTACCAAAAGTTGGAGAGCTCGAATCTTGGGACCGAGAACCTTGAAGAGGTTCAGCTTTAATTGTTAGATAAAGCAGTACCATGAACAGGTTCTGGGGTGGTTGAGGTAGTTGTGGTGTTCGAGGGTCCCATTGGAATAGGAAGGGTGCTACTTGTGGATTCTTAAGTTAATAACATGATTGAACCAGAGTCCTCTTCGTCAGGCCCAGATGATATACCAGGCGGAGTTGCCTCTTGATCGTAAGGGGATGCAGTTGCCATTGTCGTCGTCATGAGGGGACCGGCTGCCATGGGATATTGTGTTGTTTCTGCTGTGGTGTACGATGATTCTGGGTAATTAACCGGAGCCGTCGAATCACCAGCGTAACTAACTGGGAGGGTCGTTTCCCCAGCGTAACTGAGCGGGAGCGTCGTTTCCCCTGCGTAACTAACCGGGAGCGTCGTTTCCCCTGCGTAACTAACCGGGAGCGTCGTTTCCCCTGCGTAACTAACCGGGAGCGTCGTTTCCCCTGCGTAACTAACCGGGAGCGTCGTTTCCCCTGCGTAACTAACCGGGAGCGTCGTTTCCCCTGCGTAACTAACCGGGAGGGTCGTTTCGGTTGGGTAGCTAACTGGAAGAGTCGTTTCGGTTGGGTAATTAACCGGGACTGTCGTTTCGCTCGGGTAAGTAGCTGTGGTTTCTGTTTCTTCAGATTCTTCGGCTGACACTAGTGGCTGTGCAGTTGTTGTTGTAGTCATAATAGTCGTAGCGATGGTTGTAGTGGTGGTAGGTTGAGTGACAATCACCTGCGGCTCTTCGCCCGAGCCACTTTCGCCACTTTCAGCACCCTCATCAGTATCTTCCTGGCCCTGCGGAGGGGAATAAATCAGAACTACTGGAGGTTTTGGCGTTTGAGACTAGTTAAGAACAGACGAAACTAATTCACCCGAAGGAGGTTGACCTGAAGCGACTTGGGTAGATGTTGATTGTGTGGCTTCTGGTTGTGTGGCTTCTGGTTGTGTAGCTTCTGGTTGTGTAGTTTCTGGTTGTGTAGTTTCTGGTTGTGTAGTTTCTGGTTGTGTAGCTACTGGCTGTGTGGCTTCTTCTTGTGTGACTTCTTCTTGCGTGCCTTCTGGCTGGGTAGGTGGTTGGGTTGATGTGGATTGTTCTGTTAATGGTTGTTGTATAGATGACGGTTGTTGTTCTAATGTTGGTTGTTCTGACGTTTCTTGATCTTGGAGTGTTTGGTCTGGAGTTTCTTGGTTTGTAAGTGCTGGATCTACTTCACCGGAGGAACTCGGAGGCTACTTATCTCAACTGTTAATGTTTACCTCATAAGGAGAGACGGCTTGTCTAGTTGAAGGCTTAGCTTCATAAAATGAAAATTTTACCATAATGGTGGCTCTCTCTCTTGCTAGGGTGATGTCTTTTCAATTGAGATTCCTAATATTAGAATGGATCAATTTGAATCACATAAAAGCTGGGATCGATACCTGATGGGGGATGTTATTTCTTAAAAGAGGTTTAACGATATCGACAAGATAATTTCGCACAACAGCGTTACTGACCTTTTTAGAGATGTACCAAGAAACATGAAAGATTAAAGAACAAAATAATAATTACGGGTTGATGACGAAAGCTTCTCCGGCGATGATGACCGTGCTGAGAGCCTGTACCTAGATTAGATGTAACTTGTACAAATTGAAATTTCTACCGACAAAAACAGTAAGGCCAAGACGAACATTAATCAATGTTTTGAACCAAAGCGTGTAAACAAAAACAATTTATAGTTGAAAATTGAAAAGGACCTGCAATATAAAATAGTCAAAACATTAATTGTTAATTCCTATGTGGCATCAACACACAACTAATACTACAAATCGTCGGAATCATAGTTATCCTCCATGGCATCTCTGTTTATGCCGTCTCCTCTATCGTAGGACTGCTTAGGTCGAATGGGCAAATCCGTAATGACTATATTTGGTGGAGGCCGGAAGGTATGAGGTACTTGAGGAATTGACCTAAGCGCAGAGTCGCGTGAAACGTTCCTGACTTCAAGCTTTCCCCTTTGTCCCTGATTTGTATTAGTGGGGACTCTCCCGTTCGACGTACTTTTACGACTACCTGAGGGTGCGGAATTACCCACCTGTCTCGTATTTAAAGCGGCCCTTTCAGGTTGGGTCTTAGGCTGACGATTATCAGTCACTTTCTTACGAGGAGCACGCTTCTTGACTTGTATCCACTCGTCATCAGATTCCTGTTTCTTTGGAACATCAACTGGCGATGCTGCAACTAACTGAACCTCTGTCACAACCTCAGGAGCTTCAATCAAAACTTCAACAGGCTCTGCTTTTACCTGTTTAAGCAATCTAAAGGAGGAAGCCATTTTCTTCGACAAAACGAAAATGTCATCAAATGTAGCAGGACTTCCATTGTAGATAGAGTGTCTATCTCTATCAAATACTTTTTGGTAGGCACTCGATACCTTCTTGATGTATGTGCTAGAGCACGACTTGTCAGATATCTTGTTATGGCTAAAGAATGCCAAGAGCGTATCGATTTCAGACGCTTTGAGGACGTCCTCGCCTGTCGGCTGCAGAGCCTTTAGCCGATCTGCGTTCTCACTGAGCTTTTTAAGATCATTTTCCAAATCAAGCATGCGACGGATAGGATCCTTGTTTTGGGTGCGTTCGTTGGATGAAGCTGCATCATTCACAGAACTCTTCTCGTGCCCCGATCGCGCAACATCTAGACTTGATATGAGTTCTCTAACGAAATCTATACTTGTTTCGATTTCCTTGAGACTCATGGCACTTGCCCTCTGGTCATCATTGAGAGCCTTCCCAGATATCAGCGAATCCCTGAGTTGTTCGGCCTTGGCCTTGCGTTTCTCGAGGTTGCGATTCTTCTTCTCAAGGATCGAGATAACGCTTGAAAACGGGTCGCCGTTTTCGAATTGTGCCTGGAAACGGTTAGGCATGTTGGCCTTTTCACACTCTTTTACTCTTGCCATTGTTCAAATCACGAGTTGTGAAACTCTAAATCCGAGCAGCCGCAATACGATTTATACAGAACGCAAGGGCGATTAAATACAAAATCATTCTGTTTTGTCCAAAATTTTATCAAAGAATAGATGAGGGTTTAAAATTCTTCTTTGATCACACTCCCAACCGGTCAGGACCACTAATCCCAAAATGAATTTATACGGTGTCAAATCAACGGCCTTTCGAATGTATTCGAAGGTGTCCGAGTTAAATTGCTTATTAAATCATAAGAGCACAAGCGTTAGATCGTGGAGTTTACTCGTCGATCATATAATTAGCTGATGGGTAATTGCGGGATAAATCAAATCCAATGTAAGGTCTCCTCGGTTCGTATCTTGATTGCTCCTATTAAGAATCAATGAGCTCAGAAAGGATCGTTGTGGGTTATAATCTTTTAATATCTTCAAACCAAATCTTATGTTCTCGAGCCTCATCTACAAACGTTCTCAATAACAGTTAATATAATTCTAATACACTTATAACCAGTTTTGCTAATTTTGTTCCAGCACGTTTCCACATTAGGTTAACTGAGAGGTGTCACCTGAAATGATTAAGGCTAAAAACATTCAAGTATGTCAACCTTGTGTATTTGAACAGATTTAAGGTTTGGGTATAAAATCGGGTTTAAAATTCAACCAATGAACGTGGTGTATTTACCAACATAACCTGGCTCAATTATTATCCGTTTAAGGCGTTAGTGTCAGAAATGTGAGACTTTGGAGCATAATTTTTTATTATGGCTAAACATTAACAGGCCCAATCTACAATGATTTCGGAACAGCCTAGCTATAACGTGGTTGCTACGCCCACAGAAGACTATATCGCACACATCGCGATTAATTAATATAATTAGTTTTCTAGGATTACATTACCCTGGTTTTGAGGAGCTTGAATGGTTTATTTGCTCAAAGCGTCTGTTAAATTGGAATGGATCGTCTTAGTATTTTAACAAACCTCGTTTTTTGAAACGAAAAATACACAAAGGAGCTGTCGGGAAGATGGTTTGACATACCCATGAATGTTGAGCACTCATTCCGTATACTTACTTTAATGTATAGATTTTGCTCTTCACAAATTAGGGTATTTCCCCATAATATAGAAATTGGCCTTCGCTATGATACAGGTCAGTATTTAATGTTTCTGAGTAATGGCGTGAAGTTTTTCAAAATTTTGTACAAAGCGCTTATAAAATCCATCATGATCTCATATATTTCAAAATGTTTCCGAATGACAATTCCCTTCATTTCATTCAAATAATATGAGAATTGATTTTGTAATAATTTTTAATCAAACAAATTCTCATTTTTCATACTCAAGGAATGAACAATAGTTGAACTAGGATCACCAAAAAATTTCACCACTGTCCAAAAATGAATAATATCACAAAATAGACAGTAGTTCACTCAACTCAGAACTAACCATACCAGTCACTAATTTTTATTGGCCGGTTTCAGACAGGCATATGTTTTGTAGTTACAGGGCATTTAAAAAATTGACATCTTTCTTGAATTGTAGTAATTCAGGTTTAGGCGTATCAGAGGAGCCATACTAATTGTACATATCTAGTTGAATTTTGAATTGAATTTAAATAGTGGATTATATAAGCGCGCACGCTATCGGCATATCCATTTAAACATCTCTCTTGACATAGAGACATAATTTTAGATGCCTTAATCATTTGTTTTCGGTTTATTTTTAGATTAAACACAGTTATTTGCATATTACCTTAATTGTCATTTTATCATGGAGATCTTATTCGGAGTTTATGGATAAGAATGCAACGACTAGATTACCACGTGGAACACGTGATTAATTTTCTCTAGCATGGTTTGCTAATGCCAAATTTTTCTGTTTTAATGTCCTCTGGGATAGCCGAATAGTATGATTTTTAAGCTTGCTTACTTTTGGATCGGAAAGTCTATTACACCTGGGTTCAGATCTGTATCCGTCTATGATCTATCGATGGTCAAGTTTTAACCCCCATGTGGCCATTTCTTCTGCTGAGTTATTTCTATTGAACAGGGCCTAGGTAAAGAGACTAAATTGAAATAAAACTTTTGGATGGGGTTCAGTGTGCATCTAATTACTCTCAGCAAAATATTAAAAGAAGTTTAAACCTCTATTTTATATGATTTACATTAGCAAACATCAGCTTTAGTCAGATATTAATTAGTATTCGACTTTTCGAATCTATCTGGTCTCGGTTGATTGGGTATGGTTGAAGAATATCAGTATAGATTCTTTATCTAATTTTGGTAACTCTATCTACCATTTCACTGTTAGAGTTTGGTATTGTTTTTGAATATAATACATGATTAAAAAGCCGATCTTACAAATCTTAAACCATATGCCAAGAGTATAAATTTTATGATTTTTAAGTCTCACTTGATGGTTTCTAATACTTGACTGATTATATGGCCTTAGTTAAGGGCAAAGTTCACAATATTGTACCATGGGTGGGCTAACAAACTAAATATTTTTCAAAATGGGCTCTTCTTCACTCGAGACAAAATAATGTGACTCTTCTATATAACATTCATATTCTTATCTTTCTTTTAATGTTTTTCGATTCCATAAATAGATTGATTGATTTTGTAACTAGGGGCAAATTAAATTTGAAAATAAATTTCAAAGTCTATTCAGGTTTTGAATCCGAGAAATCACCTCCTGCTATGCTTTTGAATTGATGGTTGTTAATAACAGGCTTTCGATCACGTTCCGATGTCAAATTTGTTCACACGATGTGTTTCCATTCTTTCATACTATGAACTACCTTACTGAACTAATTTTGCTGACATTTTGAAGTAGCGAAATATTTCTGCTTCCAGAAATAGTCAAGCATGAACGGGATATTTAGTGAGACAATCTCCTTTTGAATACACTACCCAATATCATGGCTTAATGTACTGTGGATTTTTCGGGGTTTTTGTCTCCAAACTGCAAATCTACCTTATTGTCCAAGGAGCCATTCTCCCCATTGAAATAAATGTTTGTATGTTGTATCACATATTTTTTGATGGGTTGTTGATATTCTACTTAAACACCATCGATTTCCAATTCTTATACTTTTACTTATCGTCCATTTGTCTAAGAAAAATTCTAACCCGTATAGAGTTAAATCTGAACAGTTTACCTTGTAGGTATTCTACACATTTTCTAATTCAATTTCGCCAGGATCTGCACAGGACACCGTCGATAATCCAATTTCACCAACGGGAATGTTTTGTTTCGCCATAACCCAGTCGTTGCAAAATAGTGAAAGTTCAAATTTTCCATTAAAGTGTCAATCGATTAAAACTTGGGTATTCATTAATTTGGTGACCTACGTGCTCGCAGGTATTAAAAATGGCCGAAATACGCTTTTACAAATAATTTTCAGTCACCATTCCCAAACGATCGATTTGATCAATAGAAAGGTACCAGGTTCCTAGCCGGAGTGCGACCCTGGAAAGGATTGTTGCACGTGGGCATCATCGCATTGCGGTCGATGTAAAGTTCGTTCAGTAATGTACCGGTGCAGGTTTGTACACCTCCATGGCCGTTGTCAAGGAAAGAGCTTTCCAGGTGACCTCCATGGCATTGTACAAGAACCTGTCATAGGATCCTGAAAACTTTTTGAGTGATTTACTGTAAAATGATTATACAAGTGTTGCAGATTCTCATACCTTCGAAAGGAATCCGTGATGATTGTTCAACATGGAAACAGATAAGCAAATATAGCTGAAATGTACGTCTCCCGTTTATACCCTGCTCTTCAACAAGAAGCAGCTTCCGCTTTGCAGTTCTTTTGCTGCCACATATTATCCATGCTCCGTTGACAGAATAACCTCTGTAATGCTTATTTTTCTGAGTGTACACTCATCAATTTTAAACAACACCTCTAGGGTCTTCGATTATCATGTCTCGAACTCAAGCTTTGAACTAACTAATTTATTAAAGTGCTTCAACAAATAAGATTTCGTTGGCTTTGAGCTACATTTAATTGTGACAAAACTGTGCAGGTTGATGCCATCAAATCAGAAGTAGATATGTTCTAAACTCTTATTAGTCTTTAACTTGCTTATAGAAAGGATTGTTGATTTAAAAATTGATACTTATTTTAGGTATATAATGTGGTAGCATCTCCACTCTTTCTCTCTTAGAGTTATGCTTTCTTTACCACAGGATTCACATTTATGCCGTTGTTACGAATTTCCTTTTCTATGCATTATTAAATGGCTAAAATACAGTAGTATGTATTTTAGTCCGAAATTTTTCGGAAATGCGCGCGCGTCGAAAATTGGTTGATGGCTAGTCGACGCAGGATTGTACATGAAGATTTCACCTATCAACTCAAAAAAAATATAAAGGCACTTTTTATTATCGGTTTAGAAAATTTTCCGAGTCATGCTAAGCAAAATTGGTCGTTAAAGGGGTACATTTACTGTTAAAGGTAGTCATACTTGCATTACAATAAACTCTATCGCAGATGAAAATAATGCAATCATTGAGTCTCGCGAATATTTAGCCAATTTTAATACTGAAAAAGCTTCTCATTTGGAGTTAAATCTCAATCAAATATACAATATCCTCTTCTTGTCCCTAAAAGAAAAATACAGAAATAGGCTGTATGAAATTCCACACCAAAAAGGGTTTTTTCTAGTATTCGGGAAATAAGGGGCAGCGTTGAAATGAGCAGTACTCAGTCTGTCACAATGCCACCTCTGAGGACCCTTAAAAATGGGCTTCCATTTTTAAGGAGCTGTTGGTTGGGGCTGTACGTGGAGTCTATCGTCAGATGTCAATCTGGGTGACAGACGAATGGCTATACTTGTTAAGATATAACGGGCATTTCTTTATCTACTGAATATAACAAAAAATCACCAGGACCCCTTTAAACAATGTGTCATTATCAATGACGTTCGATCGTGGGACACATAAATATATCACCTGCGTCTACGCCTTATTGACCGGTAAGAACGAATACTTATACCGCAAGATGTTTAGCGAAATCATTTGTCTTCTCGAATATCGTTGAATGACATCTATTCCATCTATTATTGCAGTTGATTTCGAAAGATCGTTAATATTCTCAGTAAAACGCGAATTCCCTCAAAGCAGAATCACAGGGTGCTACTTTCATTTGAAACAGGCGATCTTTCGAAAGCTGACAAAAATTTGCTGTGATTTGAATTTAGTCGGTCTGATATTATCCTAAATTGAGCTGCTAGCTATTATTCCATATGAAGAAATTTCGATGGCCGTACGATGCCTTAAGGAAATTCTTCCACAAAACGACACATCAGCCCTATTTTGGCAATATTTTGAAAATACATGGATTCGAAGATATGATCCCTCTTTATGGAATATTAGTTCAGTTGACGAATACCAGATTTCCAAACGTATAAACAACTGCCTGGAAAGATATAATAGAAGACTAAACGACTTCTTTGCAAACGCACACCCAAATATTGCAAGTTTTGTCACCGTTATTCGTAACGAATTTGAATTTTATTCACAAGTTAGTGCAAAAATCAGGCAAAATTCAACATCGATGGATTACGGTCAAGGCATCTTCGATAAACCAGCTGTGGCAGAAGATTATATGATTTGGAAACTAAATAATTAGTCGCTGGCAGTATTTACTTATTTTTTGCAAATATTTTAAATATGTTCCTAACAAATTTGACTGTAAACCCAACATTAATTAAAACTATGAATGGAAAACAAAAGCAAACCTTTAACATAAATATTAACTTAATTAATAAAACATTAAACTTAATATTTTCACGTGTAAAACTACCGAGAAAAAAATAAAGTATTGTTTAAAAATTAATTACACCTAATTTTCGGTGCGCGCACATTTTCGTAAAAATTAAGGACTAAATTTTATCCTTCCTAAAATACACTTTAGCATACATTAACACATGCGTGTTTTCAAAAATGGAGGACTACTAATTTAAAACAAAACACCATAAAACACGTTTTTTGTAAAAAGTTTAACATATAAATCGATTTATTTCATTGAGGGTCTTTGCCATAACCTGATCACAGTGTTTTTTACGGAAAACCTACTCCGCCAAATAAGAGAATACAAGGTCTCGTCCCTTATTTTTTATAGACCAGAAGAGCCTTTTGCAAACACCCCAAGTAACCTCGATTCGGTTTTTGTATTCACCACTGTCTGATACGTATTTTCGTTCGCGTATCACGACTTGGTGCACGTAATTGTATCTCTCAATACCATGGTATGCTACCCAATCGTCTGTTTGTATTATTTAGCCGTCTCTACATTTCGCAAAATGATCTCTCTTAAGGCGGGACACTTCCTTCTTTCAGCTAGCTCCATTAATGTGTTGCCTGCCTAGTCAATCCCTCCTAAAATCCGTAGATCTTGGTTTGCAAGTATCCGTCCAACTCCATATTTCCTTCTCGCAATTAGGTATTCATCAATTTGAACATACATATGACCTCCCTCTATTCTTTTTTTGTTGTTAATTACGTGATTAATATATACATCTCACGAAATTCTTCCAGCTTGCAATCGTGGAGTAGCTTCCTATGCTTAGTTCTTTAAATGCGTATTTTTGGGTATACAAACCCTTGCAATATAAGAATATACAGAAAATTTGGGACAGCGATAAATGAGAAGTTTCAAATAATGAATCTTTGCTCAAAGAATGCCACTTCTTACATATGCTGCATCTAAATTTATGGCTTATCTATGCAACTATTGTATATTTTCAAAGTCCATGTATGCTCACAGCATTTAATGAAACTAGGAAGCAGTAAACATTGTTAGAGAAACTTAATTAGAAAATCATTATTGAATCTCAATAATGAAAAGTCAGTGTAGCTCATATCATCCACATTTATTCTGTGGGGGTTGAGGGAAAGAAACTGGAAACTGATATCGTGAAAACAGGATTCTAAAATATATATTGATTGTAACAGTCCATTAAGTTATTTTTTAACTCATAAGTTATTTCGATGGCTTTATGATCAAATATTAAAATATGAATTTTATAAATTTGTTTCCACGGAATAATATTTCCCTCGACCGCAATTTGATTCGCAAACAAAGATTGCTTACAGTGCCTTGCAATTGATTTCGTAAGTGAGGGCCGGCGACCTTGCAATTGATCTCAATATTGGGCAGAAACTCCAATTTTTTTCGACCAGGTTTGGCGACCAATAGCCGCATTTTGATTGAAATAAATTGTTGAACATAAAAAAGAACTGTATCGACCAAAATGAAAAAGTTTAATATTCAGCATGCATGCACAACATGAAAAATAGTAACCATTTCCTGGTTTTTCATCGAAAGAGCGGGTTTTTTTTAACCAATAATACGAAATGTAACAAGGAATCTAACAGAAAACCAAAAGTAACAAAAAGCAGTTAAATTAATAGATGTAGTTTTATTTTCAGATAGGCATAACCTTAGTCACTAGGAATACCTTGTTCGTTAAGGCACATATTCGAAAAAAATGGTAACTATTTTTCACGTTGTACATGCATGCTGAACATTAAACTTTTTCATTTTCGTCCATACAGTTCTTTTTATGTCAAATAATTTATTTCGATAAAAATGTCGCTATTAGTCGCAAAACCTGGTAGAAAAAAATTTGAGTTTCTGCCCAATATTGAGATCAATTGCAGGGCACTGTAATATTCTGTATTACAGAGTGAAAGTTGCCTAAGAAGGGCATTTTCTCATGTAGCGTTTAAAATAGGTAGAAACTGAGTCGCCACATGTCATACGGACATATAATTTGGTTTGCAGGTTCGTTGAGAGTGAAATCGATTAGTTGGATCGGAAACGAAGTTTTATGAACATGTGCTATATAAAGTAAAAAAAGTATAAAATTAAAAAAAATAATGGATGCAAGAAATAAGTTTACAATATTCTATAATTTTGGTGAGCATGGTTTTAATAAAAAGTGTTAACTGTCTCAGGCGTCTATCGTCTCTCAAAACTTCATAATTTGTACTGGAAATCGTTCAACGTAAACCATGTAACATTCAAAAAAGCAATGCCATGTCTGACAGTTTTCATGACTTAAAGGTTTTTGGAAATTAAATTTCAGAGGTATTGGAGGTTTATCAAAGTTTTTAACAGGTATGGATACACTCTAGTTTTAACTTACATATCCTAACTAAAGCGCTGAAAGTAACCACAAGCAAGTGTATTAATTAAGTTCTTCAAGTTCATTTTTGCCGATACAAACACATTATACATGAAACATGTGTCGTATCAAGTTGAAGGATTAGATATATGGCTCGTTTAACTTTTTACGTGTTGCTGGTTAATCATCTTCGATGTGTGATTTTAAATCGGTGTTTTCTTGTTCTTTTAGCGTTATAATACAACCTTTGAAGAATATTTTGTATTTATATTTTCGTTACTTTATAAAACTCATGTTCACAAAATTTCGTTTCCGATCCAACTAATCGATTTCAATTACAACAAACCTGTAAACCAAGTTGTATGTCAGTATGATACCTAGCGACTCAATTACTACCAATTTAACAGCACATGAGAAAATACCCCTATTAGGCATCTTTAACTCGGTAATACAGAATATTAATTTTATATGGGGTAGTCTATCTTACGTAATGATTTTTTACGTAGAAAGTTTCACGTTTACGCATGCGACATAGAGCTTATGTGGTAACGGCCCTTGCGTCGTAATTTTCACGTGGTAAACGACTGGTGCCGATTATGCCAAACAGGCAAGCTCGCAGATAAAAAAGACAGAATATTAATAATTATATGGTTTTTTGGTATTTTGTTCCATAATGATCACTTGACAATATATTAATCATTAATAACAATTTATATTTTTTGTAATTCAATTTCGATGATGGGAATGTTATATTTAGACATAATCCGGTCGTTTCAAAATAGTTAAATTTCACCTTCTCTAGTAAAATGTAAATTGATTAAAATTTGACAACATACAATTTTAATAAAGTTTATTTAGATTTCAGAACATTGAACGGATCTTGAAATTATATTTTTACCACCGTATTCAACCAAACTCAAACCCATTGAATTACTGTTTTCAAAATGGTTGCAAATTAACAAAACAACCCCTTATTCAAACTCGGCCAAATTATTGACCAATAGAAACATGGCTTCAAGCCGTATTACACAGGAAGACTATCATGATAGGTATGGGAGGCTCTCCCATATCTATCAAGGTCACTTTAAAGACTTGAATTTTATATAAAATTTCTTAAAATTACATGTGTTCGAGTTTTAATCGAATGAGATTTTACTGGAGAATTCGAACTGGTTATTTTACATTGACCGGATTATGGCAAAGCAGAAAATTCACATTAGCGGAATTGAATTACAAAAGATATAAAATGAAAAATTATTAATGTTAAAATCTGATGATTCTAAAGTAAATAACAAATAATATTTTAATCCAAAGGCTTAAGATGGGAGTATTCTTAACCAACTCACAATTCTATTATTTTTCATGTGGTATTGGGATAAAATCGAGACTGTCAAGGCAGATCTTTCAAACTTTAAACGCAATTATACCAAATTAGTTTAAACAGCTAACATCAAATCAGCAACACAGACAAGTTTACACTCAAACCATTCATATTTTTCTGGTACCAAAAATCGATGGAAAAAAGCATCAGTCTTTTAAGATTGGTGAATGAACTTGCTTATTATTTATATGATAAATATACTTGCATCAAATTATACATGTAAAATCTTGCCTCATAAAACTCGTAAATATAGAAAACTTGTGCATTTATTCACAGAAATTACATTAACATGTTCAATACACCTGAAAACACATTTCATTCCAGCTGGTTACCCTGGGCATATTTCTTACAGTCAGAATCTCTGCTTGGAAAAATAAAACATCAGAGTTAAGATTATTATCAGATAGAAATTCAGGGAACATCAGTTTTTTTAAGAGGGGATAAGGGTTATTTACACTTCTTTTAGAAATCGATTGAATTGAAAATGTAACAAAAGTGCATCGATTTTTCAAAAGTCAACCTAAATTTAATGATATATCTAAGAGAGGAATCACTCCAACTAATTCAACTGATGATGTTTCCAGCATAAATTGAGCTAGGCCTTAAATGCGGGCGCTTACAAAAAATTAGTAGTCAAAATATTTGAGGAAGGAGAGATACTCCATGTAACACACAAAAAACAAGTTTTTATTTCCTGATATAAATAACTGAGTAAGAATAATTTTATCGAGAGTAGTTATCATGTTACTTATCGGCTTTTGATTTGATTACAGTTGACACAATATATTAAAATCCATGATTTAAAAAATATTTGATTATTTGGACCAAAAAAGACTGACCGTTTTGAAAAAAATGTGTTTTTAAGACTCAAAACAGAATTAGAATTTCTTGAAATAGTTAAAAACCAGGTTAGTTATCACAAAAATTAACAGATAGTCTACTTATGCTTTTTCTCTTCAGGTACAGTAAAAAATCAAAAGACTATTAACCTTGTTTTAGCACCCTCAAAGGGCCAAAATATCTTGATGATATTAGCAGTTAATGGGTTTTACCTTACTATCAAAAACCATACCGCACGGATGAGTGAATGACTAAATTTTTAATGCGTCCCTACAAAATTTGGCTTCAATTAGTGTCTAAAAAACACATTTGTTCAAGCACCGTCAAATATTTCTCAACATCTGGTACTATATAAAAATAATAAAGTACGAATCTAACATCAAAAATCGAAAAAGATTTTATTTTACCCAAACGCTTCAAAATTTTGAGAGATTGCGTCATCCCATTAATTAACATAGTCATTAATTTTTATACAAATGAACAAATAATACTGGTAAAAACAAATTTTAATTTTATAACTGGGTTATTTCATGGTTATTCTATTTTAGTGGTAGCCATTATATCGTTGATCTGGGATGACGTACTCGCACTCTTAAAATAATTTTCGTTTAATTATATGGGAAACTCAAAAATCTTTTTAATTAATGAGATTCATAAAATATGATTGACAGATGACTGAAATATGATCCCATTTTTCTTAGATGTTAAAATTTTTTGTACGAAGAACTCCGACGTTGTTGAATATATATTTTTAGAGAAAAATAGTCAAAGCCGCCTGACTGACTCGGTGGTAGTATTGATGTCTCAAGATAGTTTCGATCAGAATGTGTGATTTAATTTAATTTAGACACCTATTACCGATACGAAACGCTACCTGATGGATCTTTATGAAGACTTTCCTCCCTCAAATGACTTTTCGTCAGAAAATATAATCGACTACTCAGGTAATGACTTTCAGTTTTTCGTTTGTAAAAATTAAAAAAAATTGGGCCAATAAATTTTGGCCTAAAGGGTATGTGGAGGTTTAAATTCAATTAATAATTATGAAACCGATGATTTTCGTTGAACATTAAAATTTAACTAATTTATTAGCTCAATGAAAATTAATTTAGTGATCTAAATATGTGGCATCCTTAAGTTCTTGGAAGCTGTATAGTTTCGGCAAATCATTAAAATTTGATACGTGTGAATGATCATGATTTAGACGTTAAACTCAAACCGTTAAAGCGATTCTTTAAATAAGGTGTATGTTTGGAAGATGCATAACTTGGGTATGTAGGAAAACATTTTTGTATCATTTGATTCTTCTTAACATGACACCGATAATGTTTTTGATGCCTTAAAAATCATCCAAACCAATTGCAACTTGCCTTGCCTCAAGAAGTTTGTTTATTTAAAATTTTGACCGCTATAAATATTCATCGATTATATTTATGCGATATAAAATTAGGTTAATGACAAAATGACGTAAATAAATGTTGCAGAAAATACAATTTGTCAGCCATTATAGCTTTTTAGAGTACATAAAATGTCTTACACTTGTTAGAGTTTAAAAGAAGCTCAAAATACTTTAAATGTCCATATTTTGTGGATTTATGACAAACTTAAGTAACTTAACATGATGAAACTAGTTAACGATAGATATTTGTTGGATTTTAAGTTTATATTACATTTTTAATTTTTAGCCTTGTATAAAACGTGTAGAGTCTGTTTTTTTTATCAAAAAACCCAACCGATTTATGTCACATTTGAGATTTTCTATGGTCAAGTTTTTGTGATATTTGGCCAAATTGAAAGACATTACACGTTATATAAAATGGTTAAACGATATTGCGAATTTTCCCAATTTTTATAAAACCCCTACTTAAGCAATGTCTTGAGTTGTCATTGAAAAAATCTCAACGGTCATATCCTCAGAGGAAAAAACGCTCTCATGCTCCGGGGCCTAATGAAGAGTAGCAATATTTCAAAAATAGAAAAAATCTTTTGTTGCGATATTAACCTAACTAAAATGGCAAGAGTACACTATTACGGGTCACAGAGTGCGCGCGTGAAATTTTTTAGTCATGCTGCTGTATTTTGACTTCTTCTGATTCGAAATAGTGAAATATGGAAAAATTACGGCATAGTGAGAGACTATACCTCATATTGAATTAAGAAATGCTTCAAGAGATAACACTGAGTCGTTTTTCTGGAAAACCCAAGATCCTTCATCAATGTATAATACAGCACTAAAAGAATATGAATTTGTTTATATTTTTTAGTTTTACTTCTCCGAAAAATCCCTGGATTCGCTTTCGTCAGTCTTTGATTAATTTATGATTACCTGTAGTTATGGAATAAATCTTAATTCTTCGTTTGTTAGCTGGATCCGTTCAATAAATTTATTTTCCATATACGGATTGTATATATCTTTAATATGGGCTAAAAATCTTCCAAAGCTTTCGTTTAAGGTACATTCGTGGAATTGATGGCGATAGAAATATTACAAAGGATAGCTTCTTTATAGCCATTTTCTTGTTCCCGTTGAGGGCATATGGGATCTGGCATTCTTTCAATTTCCTTAAATTATATTGGTGTGCTTCCGTAGTTGGATCGACGAATGTCTGGCTATGATTTACGATCAAATGGAGGTATCCCATTTATTCCAAACCCAGATAACTGGTCCAACCATCAGATATTACTATGGACCTAAATTTAGAACATGGGTATACCAGGTTTTATCCATCTTTGTATGATCGAAAATAAAGTTTCGCGGGTTTGATTCTCAACCGGGATCAGTAAAGCACTGCTGAGTACTTTTGGAGTTTTCCTTTGAATAGCCCCAAATACCCAAACACCTTTTACGCGCCTTCCTCGGTGATACGTTTTTCTTCCAAATTTCGCCTCTTCGACCTCG
>JWZT01004623.1:355191-402261 GCA_000827895.1 Thelohanellus kitauei
GACGAAATTGAATTTCTGAGGTTTTGATACACCTCACAACATGAATAATCTAATTTACAGAAATGTGTAAACATAGATTTAAAGCTTAATCCGTTAAGCTGCACGCGCGCGCAACTGGTCACCAGGTTAACCATTACCAAACAAGGTTAATTATCCCTCTCATGCAAATATTTGCTGATTTGTGGAAACATTTATTAAATAGATTGCAAAGATTATTAAATAGATTGAAACCCCCTCTATCTACATTACGCGCACGTTCATCATAAATACAACAAACGTCGATTTAATTTGAGCTTTTCGCCTCCAAAACCTACAAATGATCTATCATGAGAACAATAAAAAGAATTCTTTTTAAACGTCGATCATGAAGTTATTGATGGTAACTACTGTACCCAATAGGGGAGACCTGGGTAGGTCGCAACACTTTTGACACTTTTGGTTATAATTTGATATTTATAAAAGTTATGGTAAACTATTGGCCACCAAAGTGATGATGAGGACATATATATTTTCATATCCAAACTTTGGTTACATCTCAGCGTAATGGCGCAGTTGATAAATTATGTAAATTTGTGAAGTGTTGCAACACATATCATAACACCTAAATTCTGCAAAAATATGAACAATTGTTACACTCCATGCAATATATGAAGTTCTCTGACCCACTATATGCAAAATTTCACAATATTTAAGCAATTTTTGTCGCAGTATTAAAAAAACTTAAACCTTAGCTTAATAGCCTTACAAAACACAACCATATGATCACAATAGCTGTCACAAACCTCAATGACTATACAGTAAACCCTGTCTAATTTTCGATTCAGTGCGATTTGATCTAAAACCACATAAAAGTCATTTTACTTGGACGAAAACCTTCCGAATGTGTTTCTAAATTTATTTTTAATGATGTCCGTAATTTTCGATCAATTTTCTTTTAAGCATAAAAATAAGAATTACAAACAAGCATTCGTAGTTTTAATCCCTAGCGACACTACTCTTCACACATTTATAACCACTCCATTTTGATTTTCTGATATATAGATCCTATATACTGTAGAACCTCGATTATACGAAGTAATTGTGACCAGGATAACTTCGGATAACGCATATTCGGGTACCGGGTTTTGCTAAACGATGGCCCATTTTAACGATATTATAGTACATCCTAATGATAATTGTGGCTCGACTCAATTTATTCATAGTTTGTCTTAATTTTATGACACATCTTAATGATATTTTAATTTGGGTTTTGAGCATTATGGCTTTAATTATTCAAGGAATAACTAGATCAAGAAATTCAAATGCCATCTTATCATGAAGGAAACTATTAGTATTTGAGTAGAGCCATAATTATTATTAATATGTGCGATAAATATGAAAAAACTCGGTAATGGTAGGTAAACTAGAATTCCTATTTTGAAAACAAAAACCAAATTGAAATGAGAATATTAACAAGAATAGTATGTTTTAATGTTTTCGATAAAACATATTCGATGATAGCTATATGTTTCAGGCTAGATAACTTTTTAACGATACCAAATCTCAAACACCTTGTAGAAACATTAATTATGATAATTTACATAAATATTGTTTTTCATATCACTGTATTACTCGCTTCTAAACAACCACCAAATTAAGAATAGCCCTTGATTCTCTGAGGTGAAGGCTAAGAACAAACTACCGATGAATGAATTTGGTTAATGAAACTTGATATTATATTTCGGGGTGGAATTAGAGATTCAAAGTCATTACTTTTAATATTGTTCAGAACTTTTCTAGATTCAGCTTCCGAGTGTTCTAGATAGTGGGTTTGCGGTTTCTAATTGTGAATAATCTGACTATCAAAGATCTGACACTGCGCGGGACATTCATGTTTAAAGCATTCAACGCAGCGCCAATATATTTTATTTTTTGGTTCATTATATTTGAAACAGAGATATCCGTTAGATTACAACATATTTTTACTTTGTGAACTTTCACATAATTTATAAAATGGATTAGAACTTCCAAAATTTAAATACACATACTTTATAATCGCAAAAGTGTAAAAATATATCTTCATTTTAATTTTAGATCAAATCGACTGAGTTGTCGGCTAAGTTCTTATTTTAAATCAAAAAGGTTTGGATCAAATCGTTTGCTACGCTAATTTTCAGTTTTTGGGGGACAAGATTTCGAAAAAATGGACAAATGAATGGAGTAACAAAAAATGGTCGTAAACTACAATCAAAAGCAGTAATATGTCCGAAAATTGTATATTACTTTAGATTTCCATTCCATTTTCCAAGTAATAAACTTTTATAGAGCTTTTGCAAATGAATATATTCAGTTTTGTGTACTTTGAGTTGTAAATCAACTATTAAATAATTTATATTGTCTAAAATCTAATCCATCGGAACTGAATCTACGATTCCATATCATGAAACAACATATTAAAGATACTGGACAATTTCTTTCTTTTCTTTAATGCTTAAGCTAATATTTGTTTTGGTTTTCATCGTCTATTTTGTGCAGGGCAAGTTAAATGAAAACGAAAATTACGAAGTGTTCAGAAATATCAATCCACAAATATTCAAAGAAAATTGTTTTTGGCTGAAAAATTAGACAGGGTATACTGTGTTTAATTCTTCCTAAGACAAGAAACAGCCTTGAAATAAAATATTGAGCCAATTTAAATAATATCAAGTATATAGGGGAGATCGGGGTAGGTTCCAACATGTTTTAACCTACCCCCGACTGACTCACTACATTAATTAATTAAAAACACGAACCCCGTGTGTATAAAGTTCCAAGCTGATGCCCACCCCAAAAGTATAATAAAAATATAGTCTAATGATATCAGAATTATGGTTATAAAAGCCTTGACCAATTATGTTGTCGGAAATTTACGAAATTGCACAAATTTACTTTTGACCGACAAATATAAACTTAGTCCATAACTTTACCAATTTCCACACAAACATCGTAAAAATAGGTCATAGTGGCTGTGACACACATGCGATAGCCACTGTGTTCACGAATCTTTGATCTATCTAAAAATCGGTCGAAAAAAGGCAGCATCTCAACCTACCCAGGTCTTCCCAACTAAGGTTTTAATTTAACATTTAAAAGCAGAATCTTATACCAATCGTTATTTGGTGTATAAAGATATAATTGACTGGTATCTAGGATATTTGGTAAGTGTAAAATACCTTGATCATATCAGAATTCGATATGCTGACGAAATGTGATTACAGGTTTTCCATTCAATATGGGACACCGGAACGTATTTATTGCTCAATCAAAAAATTAGTGGTTACTATTAACGATACTTTGGTATATCTGATGTTGATATTTGTCACCACTTTTTTGTATCATAAATTATCGATTTCTTATTCAACTAACGACGTCAAAATAAACGGGAAGATCATTTAAAAGTTCAATAATATTGTTAAAAATAACCACAAATATCTGGAGTACGCAATAAATACGTTACGATGTCCCATATTGAATGGAAAAATCGATAACAACGCGAAATAATTCCACAGCTTCGCTAAAAACTTAAATTGTTCCGTTTAACAAATTGAAAGTTTTATGAAATTTCAATTAAATTAAATAAACAGATTTGGGTGATGCTCAACTTCGGTCATTTATATTTGAAACCAGAACGCATTCGAGGAGACCATTCATGATGTGCATCGGGAAGATATTTTAACTTCCAAATTACCCCAATAATCTACTACAATGCATTCGATGATTTCCATGCCACCGAACCAAACTAAATCAAAATATGTCGAGGCTAACAGGACCGTTGTATTTCGGAGATAAAAGGAATACAAGCAACCACACCCAGTATTCTAGTTGAAATGGATTGACTTGAATTTGTGATCATTTGATTTTTACAATTTAAGCATGATCTGCCATGCGTCACCTCTATTGATTTTCAGATCATAATGATAAAAACAACAGATCTTGGATATGCACACCACCGATAACCTTTAAGCGTTTTTCAAGCATAATGCTGAATGGGGAACTAAGATTGTTTATTAACAATAAAGAATGTGAAGAATGCTAAGGATATGAGGATGAAGATATAAAACACTGTTATATATTCTGCAGTATAGTTTAACATCAATAAACGAAGGCCATTTTTAGACCATCAAATAGCAATTCATTTTAATTAATTGTTATAAAACAGAAAATATAATTTATTTAGCTCCACAAGTTCAATTATGCTACTTATTTAGTTTATGGCACAAATAAGATAATCAGGGAAGTCGAAATCGGTCATTGGTAAACGACTTTCAGAGTCGCAATCTAAAATGTTCTTTGAGGACTATTATGAGTGCTTGCAATCTAAAAAATATTGAACTATTAATTTTTGATGATATTCCCCTTTTTTATTCATATTTAAAAGCTCTTGTATAGACTACCGGGTTTTCCCACTAATAGTGCGAATTGTAACGATTCTTATTGCTGAACCTAAATACACATGATTATTATTTAGCAACATTATAGAACTTCTGAATGATCTTAGCTCTACATTTTGACTTTTTTGTTAATAACAATGTCGATTCTTATTTCACGAAATAGTGGGTGACAAAAAACGTAAAAATTTTCTAGAATACTGGGTTTTGCAATGATAAATTCACTTTGTAGAATGTAATAAATTTTCTTAAAAAATAACTGAATACATTGTTGTTCTCTTCCGATTGTCTCTTTTTCATAGTTTTAGGAAAAAATTTTTAAAGAAAAAACTACAACATTAAAGATGGCTGAGGTTTAAGGACACCATACCACCAAGTACAGGGTTTTCAGGTCAATTTTGTCTTTTGAATGTTCAATTTCGTCCTTTCATTTAATTTTGAATTTTACAATTAAAGTTTCAGTTTAACTGGATATAAACTAATATTTTGGTTTGAAAAAAAATGTAAAAGTTGGAACTTTTAGTAAGCCACCATTCAATGAATTTGGTGTTGTGTTTTGTTAACACACACACTTTTTCGACATAGAAAATAACTTTTAAAAAGTCATAAAATATGGGGCCGTTGTCATTTTCGATGAATTTTAAATATCCAAAATGGTGGATTTTTCATGAATTGCAAAATCACAAAATTCAGGTTCCTTAAATGAGCAACACTTTACTTCAGAAAAATGGAAGCACTGTTGCCCTTAATAAAATTTAGACCTCCCGAATTTTCAAATGCTCTTTTTGAGTATTTTCCTAGTTTTATTGGTTGGACATTATGGCGAGCAGATTTTTTATCCAGATTTGAACTGTCTGGAGGCGAATTCCGTCACCGAGGGTGGAATATTTTGTGAATTTCGGGCTTGGTAAATGTTACTAATGCTTTTATACTTTTTCACAATTCAAGCGAAAATGTTTTTTCTTCTGGTTAAGAACCTAAATTGGCGTAAGCTTTATATTTATGGGAGTTGGTAATTTTCGAAAACCCCGATATTTTAAAAATCTCTGGAAAAGCATATCAGCTCTCTGTGTGTTATAATTTTTGAAAATGTATTTTTCTGTCAAAAATGCGTGTCACGAATACGCAACCCCAAATTCAGTGGATTATGGCTTACTAAAAATTTTCAACTTTTCAAATTTTTTCAAAGCCAACAAATTGGTTGTTCTCCGGTTAAAATGAAATTCTAATTATTAAAGTAAACAAAAGAAACTAAAGGACTAAATATACCTGAAAACCATGTATTTTTTGTATGAATTCCGTAAACATTAGCCATCCTTAATGATGTGGTTTTTAGTTCAAAAATTTTTCATTCAAAACATGAAAGAATAGACGATCGGAAGGAAATAATAATTTATTTAATTGATTTTTGAGGTTAATTTATTAAATTTTAAAATGTGCTTTTTTAAATGCAAACCCCGGTATCGTTAGTAATCACTATTCTTTTTAGTGTGCGCAATAAGCATCGTTACAATTCGTACTATTGGTCGAAAAACCCGATAGATAACTATTTCAATTAAAAACGTATGACCAGCAAATATCGACTCAAAATAATTCATCAATAATTGTTACGCCATGCGATTTTCTGATTCACAATTTTTTTTAATGTTAACATGTGTTGAAGGTTGAATAAATTTTAATTTGACCACTCCACTACACAAATCCTACCTGTAGAATCAAAGTAAAATATAGAGTAAAGTTTAATTAACTATGAATTATGATATTTTGATAAAATGCTTTTGTAATCACTTGATTTTTGACATTAGTGTATATAAAACAAATAAATAGACGAATTGTTTCACCTTCTTTATGTTTAAATACTCATAATCTTCTGTCTCAAGTAAACAATCGAATATCCTTGATCGTTATTTTCTGAGAATTAATTTAATGAAAAACCAGTTTATTCGCAATTACAATTATTCAAATCATTAAATAAATGATATCAGAATATTTTTAAAACTGACCTCGTGGACTTTTCTATTGACGGTTACACTTTTCTAAAACCATTCCTTAACCACTCTCGCAACGGTTTTTAACCGTCTTACATGCTTAAACATTTGAGAAAAAGGGCGATTACAAGAGGTAAGTTTTCTTCCATTATTATAAATCAGAACACAAATGAAAAATATTCAACGACTTTAAAGACATTTCCAACATATTCTGGAACTCATTTAACCAATTTTGCCCAACATTCAACCTAAAATCACCGAAAAAGTTATCGTCGACAATTTAATTTGTCGTGCTTAATATGGTACATAGAGCTTCGACTGTGGATTTTAATTGAAATTCAGCATAAATGATACTTTTAGTTTTTCAATAATAATAAAGAGATCTCTCTCAGAAGCAATGGCTTGAGGAAACCAACTATATAATTCTATTTTTAAAACTGAGTTTGGATTGTTTTGATAAACGCCGCTTTGGCTGGATGAATATTATGTTGTGTAATTTTCGGATTAATGTATTCAATCCTGACAGTTTTGGTAGAGAGACTTCCAAACGCCAGGAATATCATTATGGTTTTAAATAATCAAAATTATTTTGAAAAAAGCGATCAGAATTATTTCGATTTAAACGCTAAAGGTTTTTTCCTGAAATATGAAATTTGATATTATATTGTATGGTTAATCAATTTAATTTAAGTTTCAAATACCTGCAATCATGAGCCTATTGCTAACAGAGTTAAATAACCTTTATTCACTTAAAACTGGATTAGATTTTAAATTATTTTAAAATTCGTATAAATTATAAAAAATTAATTGTATAATGTAATTTTTTGAGGATAGGGGCTTCTTTCTGTAACTGAAGGATCAAAATTATTCCTTGTTATTTATTTAATTCATTTAAAAATCACAAAATCACAAGGTTTAACTAAATTTGATATAGAATGCATATATTCATTTATTTCAAAAAATTTATGCCATTTAAAAATATTATGTTCCAATAGTCTTTTAAACATATTGATGCCATTCTCATAATGTTTTTAAAAGTTTCCCAATTCAACTAATTATAGTCTTCCTTTGAAAGACATTGGATCCATGTTGTCAAAGTTTTCGGAGCTTCGAATTGTTACTTAAGAATAAGACGAACTGAAATCGTCGTTATTCTCTGCACATTTTTAATGAAATTTTGAAATAAATTTATTGAATTTGAAAAATAATAACATTTGTTATCTGTGTTTCAAGCAAGTGCATTAAATATTTTAATTTTGTACGACAATTACAACTATATCCATCATATGTAGGTTTCAATTTCATGTTATTATAGAAAAATCGAATAAATTTAAAAAACTTTATTTCAATTGGTGCCAAAATAAACCATTTTAAGATTCAAAAAAATGACTGCCATATTTTCCGGTTTATAGAGCGCACCCTTATATAAGCCACACCCTCTAAATTAAAAAAAATTGTATTTTGAACATATATAAGCCTCAGAGTTCAAATCTTGGGAAAAGCCACCACTTATAGACCTGAAAGTACGGTAATTAGAAATCGTGCAATTTTAATCTGCATGTATTTTCAATCTAAAGATAATTCAACGAGCCACTTTAATTGGTTTCATTTTTTGAATAATATTCGGTAAATTAGAGTGAAGGATTTATTAAATTTTATAATAGGGCCAGATTTGTTTCAACCAAAACGAAATTCCCATTTTAAAGTTATATCTGAAAACCAGATATTATATCTCAAAAAGAAGTATGTTTTAAGACCGAGAGAATATTTTCATTGTTACACGGAAGGAGTTTATACCTGAATAGGTTGGTTATAAGGCGGGCGCTACATTGATATCGTGGGACAGCACTGACCAAACTGAACTATACAATACGGAGATTTTGCTTATCCTGGCTCATTTCTACCCTTCTGCTGTTTGGAAAATGCAAAATTTGCAATGGCTAAGCATAGCATATTGTTCCATTACCACCGAGGGCTGCGATGTTGCATGGTGTTAGTTGTTGGGATGACACAAGAAACCATTAATTCAAAGTGAATTCATTTGAAAAACTGTCAAATTTTTAGAGATAAATAATGCATCGAATTGTCCGTTTGTAAGATTTCAGTTAATTTAAGTTTTATTGTTCAATAACTTCATGGTACATTTTAACAAATTTTTATTCGAACTGGTTGCGTCATGTGATCTAAACATGATGCACAATCAAGTTGGGATTCAAGTAAAATAATTTAAATATTTTATATATTTGCAAATTTTGACTAATATATAAAAATGTCCATGTTTGCCTCATTTCCTGCTTTTACTGATCTCAGCTTTGAGGTTTTTGAAATGATTATAAACTAGATTAGACAAAATAAGCCAACAATCTAACATAACAGAAATTATAGATTTTGCTTCATAGCCATAAATTAAACCTTCTTAGAACTTATGAAAAGAGAGAAAAAACGATTAAGATATGTATCTTCATGAGAAAGAAATACAGTTTCATCTGAACCTCTGTAATTTATCATCATAAACACCAAATAGTTGATACAGAAATGTATTTATTCAATAAGGATATGTTGCTTCGGTAGGATGTATGAACCATCCCAAAACGCTAAAATGGCTAAAACATTTAAAATTACCTTTGGGGATTTTTAACCAATGTAATTCAGAAAATTTAACGATTAAGTGATTATCTTGGAAGTATTAATGAAAACTTCAAAATCATAAAACATTTCAAATTCGTATGAAGTATATCTGCATAAAATCTAAAATAAAAATAAAAAATATAATACGTAAAATTATTAAATCCAAAAACAAAATATCAATAAAAAACTATGTGCGATAAGTCAAAATTATCCTGGAATCATCTACCTAGATCCAAAACTAACTGAAATTGCCATGCCAGATGAGATCGAGTTATTTAATCACTTTAATAGGTCATTCCCCTTTTTTTATCTTAGCGTGTTTCTATTTCTCTAAATAATTTTCCCGTATTATTTAATGTAGATCTGACAAGTTTATCCATTAAATGACTTTAATTCTGCCCTTATATGGCAAACAATTTTATCAATAAGTAAAGCCGTATATTGTGAGATTTTTTTGAAGTACACATTATTGTTATACCAAAAAACCTTATATTTATTGAATTAATAATCAATATTCGTTTTTTACAGTCTTGGTTACCATGTTAAACAAATATGATCTTTTTGTGCGATAGGAAATTTCTGCAATTTTTTAACGTTTTGATGGTTCACACAATGTTTATGTCGGTCATCACACTACAAAAGGAACAACTTATTTCAACAATTAATAATTTTAATTAATACCCAAAATATTATATGAGCTTTAATTATACATATTGAGTAACTACAACTAAAAGAAGCAATAAAATAATTTCCAAGTGAAAATCCACCAACCTTTTCCACTATAGTCGTGCCACTGCTCTGGGAATTAATGTTTCAGATAACATGTGTGCCCAGAATTACGAATACAAAGGAACGGCTCTTTGTTGGGATGCGATTACTTTCTAATTACATTTTCTCCATGTTCGGGTCACAAATCTATACAAAGAAGTAATTGATAGGTAAGTAAAAGTGGATTTAAATACAATTATAAGATAAAAAACAAATAGAACAACTCTACAAACCAAAATAAATGAGCTTGCTTTTGTCCCCAACATTGATTAAAAATTAATTATATATAAACAATAAGATGAAATCACCAACGTAAACTATTACATAAACTCTGATCAACATCAAAAATATTGTTTCAAGAGTTTGAGACCAACATCAAAAATATTGTTTCAAGAGTTTGAGACCAACATCAAAAATATTGTTTCAAGAGTTTGAGACCAACATCAAAAATATTGTTTCAAGAGTTTGAGACCAACATCAAAAATATTGTTTCAAGAGTTTGAGACCAACATCAAAAATATTGTTTCAAGAGTTTGAGACCAACATCAAAAATATTGTTTCAAGAGTTTGAGACCAACATCAAAAATATTGTTTCAAGAGTTTGAGACCAACATCAAAAATATTGTTTCAAGAGTTTGAGACCAACATCAAAAATATTGTTTCAAGAGTTTGAGACCAACATCAAAAATATTGTTTCAAGAGTTTGAGACCAACATCAAAAATATTGTTTCAAGAGTTTGAGACCAACATCAAAAATATTGTTTCAAGAGTTTGAGACCAACATCAAAAATATTGTTTCAAGAGTTTGAGACCAACGCCTAATGAGGAATAAAACAGTCATAAGGTCAATATGCAAGCGTCATGCCATTAATCTGCGTAAACATTTTAGCGTCAATGCGCACGCCTTAACCAATTGAAAAGTTTTGGTCTGATGGTGCTCACACGTCGACAGAGTATAATAATTTGTGATATAGGTAGAAGAATTGTTAAAAGAGAAGTTGAGATCGAGAGCTCTCCTGAAGTCGAAGAGACAATTCAGGAATCGGATTCGGATCATCAAAGCCAGAAGCAATCATTGAACAGCCAAATTATTGATCATAAAATATTTGAACCCGAGGAGGAAATAGTAGAGCCTTCCGAGCCAAACTATGACCACAGGTTGAAAGTCATATCGATAATCATTTTTATTTTGTCTGGGCTTTTAATCTATTTTAAAATGATTTACAGTGGATATGGACCTATTTTTATTGATAAATGCTCATTTTACCGAAGTTATTATGATGAAAAGGATTTCCAGAAAAACATCACAAAGTTTTTATCTGACTATCAGAATAATGAATATCTCTCAAATTTTGACCCTATTCACAAGTTGATTTATAAATATTTGAGTAATGTCAAAAAAGGAACTCAAAAGTATCCACTCGTCTTTACAGTGGTTGAAAATTCAAACAACGTTTCTGATGCCCTAATAGAGTTGGTTCATACCTTCTCGAAAGAGGTTCAGGTGATAAACGGAGAAGAGTTTGATTGCGGTAATCTAATAAATGATATAGAAACTGGAGTGTCGGATTTCGATTCAGCTATAAAAAAAAGCTTGATGGTTTCGAGGTCCAAACCCATAGTTATTCTCAATGCACATAATCTTAACCCACAGGCTGCTAAGATCTTGTACAAGTATTGTGATGGAGAAGAATCATTATGTCCAAATTCTTTCTTTATATTTTTTATTAGAAAAAAAATCAAATCACACGACAATTCCACTGTCGAAATATGCGAACAGCAATCGAGGGAAATATACAGTGGGAAATGGTCCGAACATTTACCTGATTACATTCTATTGCCGCTGATTCATAGAATTTCTGAATTTACAGTTTGTTTCTAATATGTTTATTTACATTTTCATTGTCAATCATTTCAAACGTTCACATCTACACATCCTTGAGGTTTCTTTTAAACGTAATAAGTTTGAACCTTTTCTGGATGCTTATTTTGATTAATTGAAGCTCGACGTCGATTCATTCTTACGCTATTAAATCTACGTAGTATCTTGTCAAAGTGCCTTCTTAATTGTAGCTTTTGTATATCTGTAAGCTCTATCAAGGAAACGATTGAAATGTTATTTTATATATTTCAGAATGTTTTACTAATGCAAGGCAGATGTTCACAACACAGCTTTCTGTAATATGGCTTGAGATATGACATTCTCTTTAGTATGGATTTATCCTGTAACTACGCTTGTATACCAGGCGATGCTTTAGGTCAGAGACATCCCACACCAAAATTAGATTATTGTCAGAAGTTGCTTTTCACAATTTATACAAAACTCAAGTTAAAAATCTGGCTTTTCAAGAAGATAATGTGGATTTATTATTGAAGTGTTGCTAGAAGAAAAAATCAATTAAGAATATCAAATATCGAAATCCACCTATATTTCTGACTTGTTTATGTGAAATGCTGCTCCTTTTCTAACCACACACATTGAACTACAATGCTCACATTGTACGGAATTTATTAACGGACGTTTATTGCTTATATAAGTGAAAAATCCCTGATATTAGATTTCAGCCGGATTCAACCTTTTTACTTTGTACATACCAGTTCTAACATCTACCCATATTTTATTTTGAACTTCAAAGTGATTTTAAGAAACCAGATTTAATGATAACTAATTCTAACATGTTCGTCTATCAATAGTGCGAATTGTTACGATGTTTATTGCGCACCTAAATACACATGGTTAATCTAGCAATATTATAAAACTTCTAAGTGATATTACCTGTGCATTTTGATTTTATTTATCTAGAATAATGTCGATTATTATTTTTCGAAGTGGGTAACAAATATTTCGAAAAATATGTGTGAATATCATTAAAATAACCACGAATTTCAAGGAGCATAATGATCATCGTCACTTTTCGCAGTTATGGCCGAAAACCCCTATAATCCAGGAGAATTACACAATGCAAATCGTAAACACCATAGAGACTATACTTTTTTGAAATACGTGATATCAGATTTGAGAGAGAATACGAACCGATTCAGCTATAAAGGATACTTGAAAACTAAACAACTCCGGTTTACGATATTTTATGAGAGTCACCATGTTAAGCAGACCATTTTTGTTGATTTTTCATGAACAAATTTTGGAGAACATTAGAGTTAACATATCTGTGATAACAGTTTTAAGAGGTTGTTTTCACAACCTAATTCCCATGCTTAACATTTTATTTCACAAATACACTCATTTGAGTAGTCGAACAATCTAATTCATTTCATGGATGCCCCATTAAATGTGTCATTCATAACATGTTCCTTCTCAAGGCTAGTCTGAAAGATTTAGTTATTTTGATTTTTTATACTCAAAAGATGAAAATTTTAGTCACGTACATAGACAAACTCCATAATAATCTAGCGGAAATTATTATAGCCTGTCCGTTAATCAATAAATTGACAATAACTGATATTGATCAAGAAATTTGAGTGGTGACATTGTGCAAAACGTACCATGCTATGAAATAGGTGAAAATAGATAATTTTTTCTTCTAAACTAACTTCTATGCAGAGAACATTGAGAAATACAACTTACAAGTTCGTGCGAGATGTTAAAAAGTTTTGCTAAATGTGAAAACACAGCCAAATACTACCACGATCATGCAGTTATCTACCATATTTCAAGTCTCAACAAATATTATCAATTGCAGTCAACTTCGGTTGAGTGCACATCCTCGGAACCAGGAATAAAACCACTTAACCGGAGTGTACCGATATCAGAAGTCAATATGCATAGCCATACGGTAATGGGACCGAATCTTTGTGTGCAGTTAACCGGTGTGCTCTTGAAGGGAGTTGACTGTATTCATATTTTGATAGCTACTTAAACACATGGAAAATCTATTCTAATGGTCAAAATGATGCTTTAGTGAACTATTAACAAACAATGCATAAAATTCTCTCCATGGAAAGGCACAAACCGACTATGGATCTGGGTAATACTAGAAGTTAAGAATGCAGAGAGTGTCTAGCACCATTTTCCGATTCCGTCTACCATAAATTCTCAAAGAGAGAATACTCACCAACTATCGGGGATTTAGAAGACTAAGGCTTGGGTGGAAAGTTTTGGTTGATTCGATTCCAGCACTACCTGGCAAAGGTGTTATGGTCACCGGCAGTGCAGTACCGGTTTTTGCATAGATAAATGCACTTTGTAATATTTAAAAAATTAACTTAAAAAATATTCAAATACATTGTTTCTCTCTTCCGATAGTCTCTTCTTTTATGTTTGAAGGAAAAGTTTTTTTATGAAAAAAACACCTCTAAGGATGGCTGAGGTTTTACCGAAGTCATACCAGCGAGTACATGGGTTTCCGGTCTATTTCGTCTTTTGAAAGTTCAATTTCGTCATTTCATTTTTGTTTTTAGTTTTGCAGTTCAAATTTCACTTCAGCTGGATAAAAATGAGTCTTTTGGGTTGGAAAAGTTGCAATGTTTTCTTCATCCACCATTCTTTGAATTCGGAGGTGCTTTTTGTTAAAATCCATTTTTTGACATGGAAAATAAATTCTAACAAATGATAGCACATGGTGGTTGTTATTTTCGGGGAATTTTAAAATATCGGATTTGGTGGATTTTTCAGAAATTACAAAATCACCAAACTCAGATTTTTTAAGGTGGTGGCACTCTAGTTCAGAATGACGGAGGCGCTGTTGTCCGTAATGAGAATTTCGACCTCCCCACTTTTCCAATTTTTCCAATCCAAAAGAATGGTTTTTATCCAGTTAAAATAAAATTTTAATCATAAAACTAAATGAAAAATACAAACGAACTAAATTTAACTTTCAAAAGACGAAATAGGCCCGAAAACCCCATACTTGCTGGAATGACTTCTGTAAACCTCAGTCATCCTTAATGAAGTGGTTTTATCTTTAAACAAATCTTTTCCCCAAAACATGAAAGATACTATCGGAAGAGAATAACTCTGTTTTTAATTAATTGTTGAGTAAATTTTTTTTAAACTAAAAAATGTATTTATCAATGCCAAAAGTGCATTTTTAAAAGAAAAAGGCTAAAGAACAGAATAGTGCACTATCTTCGGCATTGATCGAAAAATGTCGTTTTCTCATAAAAGTCCTTCAATATTCATAAAACTTTGCGAGCAGGTAGATTTAAGTACATTATGTTTACTTTTTCCTGTTTGGTTCATTTTTACAAAACTATACTATCGTTTTTATTCGCTTTAAATTCCTTATAGGCTTAAAAATCAGTGATAATGGTGCGTTGATTTTTAAGTTTTTTTTCGGTTAGTTAATTTTTTTAGTTACTATGATTAATTTAATACCATTGTTTGTTATCAAACACGAATCAGGGTATGAAAACGAATGAAACAAATACTTGGACGCCAATGGAACAAGGGAGTTATGGATTTCAACTTTGATTTATGCAGGATCGAGAATGATTAAAAACCCCATCATATTTAGAATCCCTTCCCAGATAGTTCATTCGAAATACAGGGGTTGTGAAATTTTCCAAATTTCCAACAAATTTAAAGAACAAAACAAATAGAAATACTCTCCTCCTTTTTTGACTCACTTACAACGAATTTTACCATTGTTTTAGCAAACAACATTTGGTTTTACGGTAAATGGGGTTTCTCAAGTTTTGCACTATTGATGTACTTGAGAATTTTGAGATGGATTAAAAAAATGAAAGTTCATAAAATAAGGTTAATTATCTCTGTCGTGCAATTATTTTTTGGTTTGTGGGAACTTTTATTAAATAGATTGCAAAAATTATTAAATAGATCGAAAAACTATACAAACTTCGTCAACTTTTCAGTTCAGAAAGATTTTTAGAATGTCTTATGGGTTTCTCAATCATGATAGTGTCTATTGATCCATCAAATAATGAAATAGTCAGTGTAGGTAGTATTTATGCCGGCAATATATACCAAACTCGAAACACCCAGGTTTCCTTTACTCAAGCCTAGTTAAGACACTGCCGAATTTTGAAACTAATTTGTGCTAGCCGTGAGTGGAAATAATTATCGGCTGACAAATCAAACGTTATGAAATGCTTTAAAATGATATTCAAGACATCTTTTACAATTCTATGTTTTTTTTGATTGTTTTTTTTAATTCTACACGCTGCAAATCTGAACCTTGAGAATCGAAAATAACTTTTACATTGATTCAAGACAGTGAATTGATCCTAAAATATCTGAAGTTGATGCACGACTTAGAACTCCTTGTCTGCTACTTCCTATCATTCTCCCATCAGGAAATTCTGTAAACCAGTGGTTTACTCTTAATTAAAACGTACGCGTCCGATTAATAACGATTCCGATCAAAATATAATTGGATACACGGTTTTTAAACTATTCTGGTAACAAATGAAGGAGAGTTGTTGAATTGATAAATTAACACCTAGGAGTATTTATACCAACAAGTTTCATCAGGATCGTCTTTCCTGTAAATTTTGCCTACCAATCAACAAATGCTTACTTTGTCTACACATGAACAAGTAGGTATCCTCAAGTGCATTCGATAGCGTCAATATGGGACAGGACTTCATCACGTATTGGCATGTTTTTAAGCAGCTAAACTGGAGATCTGTCATCCCCCATTTATAGGTTGCACAACCCCACTGGTAATAATACTTCTTCAATAAATAAACGGTAATCACTTTGCAATCATCACAGCCCCAGATTTGGGAGTAAGAATTATAATTACCATCACAATCGTAGCAGCTCATCATTTCGGTGTATGTCTTGTAATTCTCGCTGATGTTACTGTCTGCATCGATCAAACTTTGGGTAAAATTAATACAGTCGGCACTGAACAGATCAATATTGTCCCCAAATGTGTCATAAAGCACCTTGAAGTTGTACTCGGTGCAAAAATTGGGGATGAATAGCGTGGACGCCATGTATATGAGATTCTTGCAGTATTTTATCGTTTCGTTGACGTCAAAAATAGCGCCTGTAGTATTTATGCAATCTTTCAACGCAGTGGTGAAATTGGCACAGAATTCACTTGGTTTTTCAATCGGAAATGACTCAGAGGGAGTAATAATAACCACAAATATTATCAGAATTCCAAATTGTTGAAACAAACACATTTTACGGTATTATAGAATCGATTGATGTAACACGTGAGTACCCTCAAAATGATACTTATTCATCACATTTGTGGGCCATGGTGATTCGAATCCTTGATGCCTATTTAAGACTAGTATTCATTATTTTATACATTTATCAATTATTCTTTATTTAGATCCTCTCAAAATAACCGTTACAACGTGAAAGAAAGACCATAATTTGGTGGTTCAAAACAAATGCATCTATTAAAGGGTCTAATGTTGAGTGAGGCTATAGGTCAAAATATCTTTCTACAAGAGCGAGATTTCCTTAGAAGAGGCTCTTGTGGTCAAGAGTATTTAACATAAATTTTTGATTATAACCTACCTATCAGATATTCAGGATGATCAATACATAAAACTACATTTTGTTTATTGAAATAAGTTCTTTCTTGCTAATAAAATTTGCCGAAACTTGGCCCAATTATTTCACAGACATGGGTATTTTTTTGGTCGTCACAGAGCCTAAAATGGTAGATATGAATGGTCTAATTTGAACAGAAATGATTTTTTAAAATGATACAATAAACCAAAAATGTATATTCAACTTAAATTTCATAATTACATTGTTGACCAGCCCATTTTTCACTTTATGAAATCAATTTTACACTGCGTGTCAAGGTGAATGAAATTGTTCAGCTTAAACTAGTGAAGGAAGAACAGACAAACAATTATCAGCCAAAGGAAAAGATATTTGTTACTTTTACTGCATGGTCAACCAATTTTCCGCCCTATGGATACTACCAAAATTTCTATCAAGGGACCTTAAATATGGTTCATTTAGTATGATTACATCTTGCGATAAGAGCCCATACAGTAAGATCAGTTATTCTTGTTGGTCCTTTTCCTAGTGGTTCGAAAAGTTGTTACAAATTTTGAATTGGCTGTTATAAAATCAATTTCAGCATTAAATAAAATTTCGTTTCTGTTAAAAATTGGTATTTAGGTTCAAAAAATAGATATGGTACTATACGGATTTGGATTTAGGGGAATCATCCTTCCTTCTTTTTTTTCATAACCGTTTAAAATTTATCAAGCTGTCTCCAAATTAAAACCATATAGCTTGATTATGCCGGAATATTGGGTTCTATTGATCATCAACGATACAATGAGACCAAGTCTTTTGCTAGATATTCTTTGATTAAAAAGTCTTACTCAATAAAATAAGACATACCTTTCCCTTTAGTCGATGACTTTTTTGCAGTTGTTCGGTTAAGATGTAAGAAAGCTGGAAAATTGTCTGATCAACAAACCAATTTTCTATACACGGCGTTATTTACAATTCCCGGAATACCAGCACATATATCTTCGGCGAAAAAGCAATTTCGAAGATTTATCGGCACCTTAAAGATGTTTTTAGAATCTTGCTCAGACTTCATTCACAAAGGAGGTATAGATTGAAGGATCAGCGATTCAAACTTCCTAATTTAGAAATATAACGGGTAGAATGCCTTAACTTATAAAAATAGATTCACTGTGTTATCTTATAAAACTGAAGCGTGCGAACGGTTTTTACAGGATCTGCAAAACATGGAATAAAAATAATCAATCGAATTTAATCGTTCTTTTCCAATTTATTAGAATTTTTGCTCACGTCTGTATACTTTACAAGCAGTAACTAATCGATTATTACTCGGTTTATAAAAACCCTATTTTTGAAAAAGGATTTTGCATTAAAAAATGAATATCCAAACGTATTTATTGCTCACCTTAAATATAAATGGTTTTTATAAGCAATATTATGTAACTTCTGTAGTATATTTATCACCATTTTTTCGTAGAATAAATTTTTGACATCTTGCTCAACTAAAAAAGTCAAAACAAACGGAAAATGTCATTCAAAGTTACACAATATCGTTAATAATAATCATAAATATTTGAGATGCACAATAAAAACGTTCCGAGATCCATTTTAGAATGACAAATTTGATTAAAGGTCTTGAACCAAGTTACAATGGAGAAATCTTAAATCTAATAACAAAGGGCAAATTCGTATTTTCAATAATTTTTTGGAGATTCACAAACTTTAAACCAGCGCAGCAAAAAAATTGGGAAATGCATCCGAAAATATGTTTATAGCGAATATTAGTCTGGTATAAATGAATATATACGAACACTTGGCCGTCGATCATCGTTTTTTTATGACCGTTATGGTATAAAATGGCTCGTTATCATCAACTCTACTCTTTATTGTGAAAATTATTCAAATTTCAGAACCTATATATGAAAAAAGCGTCTGAAATTCCTTGATTATCTGCTTTTTGATTATTTTATACATTTTTCTCCAATTTTCCAATTTTGTGAAAAATATTAAGGCTTTGGGTGTACTTAATAGAAAGATGAATCTTATTTATATTCACATATCTTTAAATGGTCAATGAGTATGGTTCATTTACTTTGCAAAATAAAATGTTAACAGCACGCTTTTCATTGTTCACAAACAACAGTTTTCCATTCTTAAATTTCAACATTTTGACGGGATATAAACGATGTCAAGAGAAGAATTCAAATATGTACTCTGTGGTTAAAACGTCGAAGTTTTGGTTGACAAAATAAGGAATAGAACTGAAGAATATTCGAATGATTTCTCCGTTATAAGAAGAGGAAACCCTCTGGTTGTATGTTTCAATTACTTCGGGGTCCCTATACTGGACAGGAACATGTTCAGAATCAAGTTTTACGGAAGATATGGACATTCTTGTGTGAGTTTATAGTTAGTTTTTTATAATTTTAGGTATGTAGTGGAACAGAATCGAAAGATTTTCATCTTATATCTCAGGTGCGCGATAATAAAAGTGAAATTATTCTGACACCTAATGTACATGCAGCTGTGGGTTTTTATCAGTTACATCTATTTTATGGCCTTAATTGTATTATGGAACACGATTTAATGATGTTGTTCAACCCTTATTCAAAAGACGATCCAACTTATCTTCACACAAAAGAAGCTTTTAAGAAATATTTGGAATCACAAATAATGATCATACCCTCTGTTTATGAAAAACTTTCGAGAAGTAGGTTATTTTTTCTACATCAGGTAATAATTTCGTTCTTTAATATCACATTAAAAACAATAACAACGATTAAAACCCTGTGTTGCAGCAACACGGTATCATAATTTAAAATGAACCAGTCTGACCCATTATTATTAATAACCATGTACGCGATGTAAACATTCCATTCTTATGTTATCCATATCCCTAGCCTACTGCCTTTGTTTGTTTGTAACAAAATATGTGTATTATAATCTTTCAAACAGTATTGAAAGTTTCGGACAGTAGATAACAGAGTCGGTCTAAATAATATGATTGATATGTTTAGAACTGACTTGATCGTTAAAAGAATGAAGAAGTATATTTGGTAATTTCTGTTCATATCAACCTATTTGGGTGGAATACTTAACCGATTCGCTATCCAACAATTTTTAAACCATTTCTAACATAGAAGTTCCGACATTTTATTTATCTAAGTAGGTTAAAAATCTCAAAACTTATAGCTTCAGGACACGCGATGAAGAGAAAAAACATATCTAACCCTTACAATCGTTAATGGATATTGTATCGAGCTTGGCAATTAGAATCTTTCTCAAATTTAAAATTTTCTTTTAAACATAATAATAACATCCGAACATTTCGACTGTAATCGTGTTTTTGAATCCACGAAAGGTAGGGAAATATTTTTTTGAGGTTATTTTTATAAATCTTACAGTTTTCAACTTACATTTGGTTAATAATAATTATCAAAATTTTCAAACTCACTTAAAGTTTACATTTTATTTCGACTCCATGTAACCGAATCTATGATTAAAAAGATTTCTCAATCTCACAAATCACAAAATTTAACACTGATCGACAATTTTAACATCATGCAGACAATAAATACGGTATGTCGTCAAAATTCTTTTGTTTTACTTATGGCAAATTATAGAACCACGAATATTGAGATTTTTTAAATTTGATTGCGTGAAAATAATCATAGTATAGACCCCATTCGAATCAACTTAGAAAAGTATAATCTCTTGAAATTTTGATTATTTCCTCACAAAACATTGACGATCAAACCTTCTATGCCTGGTCTGATAGGGTTCACATAATTTGGATCCGTAAGACAGTTATTAAATCGATTAGAACAATATTAAGTCATTTTTGATAAAAGAAACGTATCCATATTGGAAAATGTTAGATTATCTCAACTTTAGCAGGCCTCGCATTGAAATTTTCTGAAGATTGATTTTCTCATCAAATATACCATTACATTTAGATCTTGTAGAAAAATTAAAGAGTTAACAGAACATACTTTACCAAGAAGATGCGTTTACGTCAAAATAGAGATAGCATTCATTATACCACTTTATTTCATCAAACTTTCATTGATCATGATGAAGAAAATTAAAATTTTCGTGAAAAGAGCGGTGAAAAATATAGGTGAAATGTCTATGAAATGTTTATTTCATTGTCAGTATTTTATATGCTTTATCAAAAAAATTTTTTTAAAAATAAAACATTTACCTCTAAAATTATCAAGGTATAGTGACGTTTTTATCCCAAATGTCATGAAATTTGATGTTCTTTACAAACCACATGAAAATGATTGACTTGAAAACAATTATGTGTTTCAAAACGAACAGACTAACAGGTGAAATAACGCATGAGCTAAGTCAAAAATATAAATAAATCCTATTTTGAAGGTTGTAAAAATTATTTAAGTAGATCGAAAACAAAATTTTATTGAGCGAGTGCGATTTTCTTTAAGAATGTAGTTTGACATTCAGAATAACATCGATTGCACAATAAATTGGTATCTAAGTTTTTAATAGTTTATGTTAAAACATTCTTTAATGATTACAGTTGATAATATCCTCTTTATTATTAAAAACCTAAAAGATACTTTAGAGGTCTAGAGCTTTGAAGAGCAAGAATGTAAGACGCTATCAAAGTTGTACTATTTACTGTGTAGGATATTCCAAACATATTCCTATTGTAGAATAGTACTCAGTTGTCATAAAGTATAGTCAACTATTTGAGCATAAGTGATTGCTAAAAATTTGCTAGACCGCCATTTCCAACAATTCATCACTAGCCTCGAATCAGATAATTGAAGAAAGTGAATTAATGGTTACATAGGCACAATTAGAAAAAATAAATACCTGCTGAAAGCATACCAAATGGCTTGTTCAAACAACATTTTGAATTCTGAAAAACGGTATTTTTAAACTCAAAATCTATCAGTAGGTTGTCGTGTATTAGCCTATCAGCGTCTAAAATTTTAAAAATTATTAAAAAAATACCTATTATCGATTTGTATTTTGTTTATCAAAAAATCGTATATCTTCAAAATCATCGAATCATGGGTATTTTAGCAACCTAAACATCATATAAGCAAACACTATTGTAATAAGTTTTTGATTTTTTGTCTGTTTCTTAACTATTTGTTGTCAAAAAATAAAATAGGGCGAAAACGAAATAATTTATTATCTGATAGTTTATAAAAGACCAAAAATACCAAACTCTACACTATTCTTTTGAATTACAACATTAATGTAATTTCACGTAAAAACTTTCATGTACAAACATTTATAACCGTTCTCTCTTCGTTTATGCCTGTATTAATCTTGTTTATCCTATTTCGTTTCTGCAACAAAGATCTTCTTTTCCCTAATTTTCAATGTTAAAAATATCAATATAGTTATTGATATGTTTGAAAATCTTAACGAGAGACCACCTTGATTAAAAATTTAGATAATATTTGTATTTTATGGATCAGATAAGTGTAATCATTTGTATCATCAATGTTGTAGTATAATTGAATGGATGTTTTGTTAGGATGACCTGAATTCCCCTCGTAGTCATAAAATATATCCTTAAAAACCCTATGTATTTCATGCACATCCACATTTTCCAGTTTAATTTTTTAATCAATCAGATGAATAGCGTTGCTTGAAAATATTTGAGATGCTTACTTTTCGTTTTAGATGGTTGAATTGTCAATAATCGATTAGAAAATAATTACCGTATAAACTAGAAATATAACTTCGATCGTAAGAAATTCCATAAAATAGTTTCCTGAGAATTTATGACTATGATCAGACCTTGAATTAAGTTAAAATTCACCGAGTTTAGAAGTTTTACCACATTTTGACATCTATGGTTGCCTTCTCGGAATAGGATAATAAATTTATTTACATTTTCTGTGATATTTACAGAATATGTCGTTTTTTTCAATTTTGAGCTTACATGTCTAACGAAATACCTCTAATATCAAGAGATATTTCAGAAAAAAATATGCGCAAAGCAGTATTCGTTTTCTGCCATAAAATTCCTCTCCATGCATTGATTTATTCTGAGTATTCCTTAATTGCCACTTATTTTATAAAAAAATAAAGTTACTTATTGCCTCCGGATCGATCAAATTCAACCAAAAAGAATCTAAATTCCAAAATTTGCAGAAACCTGCATCCAATTAAATTTGAATTTGACTGATTATTGCAGTTAACGAATGCTTTAATTCATTTAGTCGGCAACACATCCACGGTGATTTTAAATGCTAAAAACAAGGTCTATTTTGATGTAAAAATTCAAAAACTCATTGAATTCTTGTTGGTTATTTAAATTTTTGAGCAATATTTGAGAACATTTGAAACATAAATGACTTTGCAAGGCGTATGCATGGTTAACAGGCTACTTTCGGCAGTTAATTGTACAGATTCGCAGAAATTTGGAAATATCGTATAATATGCATTTTTACACGGAAGTATATTAAAATGACGAGAAGCTCTAATTTTAAATTTATATTGTCACTCTTATTTTCTAACCCGATGATGATAAAAGCATAAGTTTGAATTTTGTCATATACACTCAAGAAAATTTACTTTGATATAATTCACTAAAAATACTAATCGCATTTATTTCTTTTAAATGATGCTTGTAAGCCTTAATTTTCAACTCTCATTAAATAGCAGAAATCAAAGCACCTGGATTTTATTGATAGAATCTTAAGCCTCGATTCCTATCACTGACTTATCCTGACTATTCGCTGCAGAAATATCTATCATAAGTAAATCATCCAAAATGGTTAAAATCACACGACATCCGGTACTGCTCTTTAGATGATCAATTCATAGTTACTTTAACTTATATAAAACCAAATTACACGTGTAATGATTAGTATTCAAACGGTTCTTTACTCGTCGCTACAGAAATATTGAACATTTTACCCTTCGAACAAAGGTCGAATCCCATTTATGTTATGAGGTTATTTTCCAAATGGGTAAGTGCCATTATCTTACATATAAACTCATGATCACATTCCTAATAAAAATAGGTTAACTCAGATGGACAGAATGAAATCATTAAAAGAAGATGGGACCAGGAAGAAACTTAATTACATGCATTTAAAACCGCAAAGAAGTATCTCAGAGATTATTCAATTAAATAATCAAGACCAGTTTGTCATGGTCAATGTGGTCATTTAAATATTACAATGTGCTGCTTACTAAGATCGACAGGAATAGGCTGTCGGGCCATGAGCGGAAGAAATATTTTCAAAATCTCTTCAAACGTAAATCATATTTATTCTTTTAAATCTTTGGATTTCAATCTTGTCAAAATAGATGATTGAAATGAAATCTGGTAATTTATTCCATTTAGAAGGATTTTTCATATTTTGAGCGATTTATTCTGTAGCAGAAATATGTTACAAGATCACGATAAAATACAAGACGGATGGCAGTTTTTAGATGTGACGCCTTCTGTAAGAAGAAAGGTTTTGAATTCATATTGTTGATTTAAATATTAAAATAAATTTTATACTGGATTTTGACCGATAATAGAAAAACGCAATGTTTCAAATAATATAAAATTAGATATTTGAATTTTGTAATATTTTAGGTTTTACACCGTTTGGCCCATTCCCAATGAATTGTCTGATGAACGAAAACATATCCGAAATCCCTTATAAAGGGAGTTGTGGAATACATGCTGAGAAGATATGAAGTAATATTGGCTATTTCCCACGACGACAAACTTTTCAAGACAATCATGATATATAAAGAAAAAATGCACACACAAGGTCTAGATCCCTATCAAATGGAGAATGCCAGTAAAGAACACGAATTTAGGATTCCATAATATTTTTCTATACTTGATAAATGGGTAATATTTGATATTTCTGGTGTACGAAATATCAAATTATGGAAAACTAACAAAATTAAAATAAGTTGCAGAACGTATATATCCACAGGAGAAAAAATATTTGTTGCAATAATTTGTGCAAATAACCTAGAACCTGGACTAATCAAAAATATCATTTCCAAAAATATAATAACAAAACGACGTAGAGTCGATCAAAAAATCCATTTCTCAATCAACCCACATCAAAACGAGTGGCGCAATATACGCAATATTGAATATCATATTACTTTTTCGATCCCTCCACAGGATTTGTTAAATTTGAATCTTTCGTGATGGAGTTAAAAATAATTAAACTCAAAATTTATCCAAATGTACCAATTACTGATTTAAAAAAGGGAAGGAAAACCAAAATGGAAATCACAAATTGCTTCCAATTCCTATAATTGATACTTACTTGCACTTCTTTGTTGAAATATGGAGAATATTTCCATAAAAACATGATTTGTTTGAATTCATTCGAATCAACTAATTGGATATTCGACATAGGTAGTAATGTAGGAATTTATAATTAATAGATTGAGGAATGTCACAATATTTTTATTGATTCCAATCTGTATCGTTTAGTTGTAGCTTAAAAAATCATTTTTGACCCAACAAAAATTCAAAGATATTCTTTTAGTTTATGCTATTTTCACAATTCTTTCGATCTCTATTAACATTATTTTTTTCTGATCTGCTTAATATTTCTGGAAGCCACATCAGCTAAAACTGCCAATAAATGCAGGCAGATAAACACTATCATGCATTCATTTATATATGAATAAATTCAAATAGCGCAAATAAAACTTAGAAATATCCAGGGAGTGGATTATGGTCACAAAAGATATTACTCATACAAGAAAAAGCTTTCCTTTGATAAATAATTCTGACAACGCCACTTTAAAGGTGGTTTTTTATTTTAATTCAGACTTTAATATGCTTTTATATCTTTAAAGAAACGTGCACTAATATTAGAATCATTCTCTATGTACGATTTTGCTATGTGATTTTTGATGACTTTATTTTCAGAAAAGTCAAAAAATTCTTTGGGAAATTATAATACTGTCAAAATAACTGATTAAATTACACACGTTAAATTTAAAACATGATCTGACTGGTAATAAGCTTGCTAATAAAATTTAGATTTGAAACCTGTCGAAAGTATGGTATTCAGTAAAAAGAAATTTTATCAACGACTAAGTCAAAAATTGATATAAGGCACAAATAAATCTTTGATGTCACACAAAACATGACATAATTTATGTCAAAAAATCTGGTTATAGATTGAAGACTCGAGAACACAACTGGTTCTTTAAATCGAATTTTAACTATCACAACGATATACACTTTATTAAATAGGTTATTTTTAAGTCAGAATAACATGTTATATTTACTTGAAAAAAGTATGATAAGCTTGAGATATTGGGTGCGATCTACATCTAGTTTAATTGAAAAGATGATATCGACGGTTTCAACCTCATTTTATTAAATGTTTATAGTTTATGCATAACTTCATCGAAATATTTTAAATCCATTATGATACAAGGATTCATTTTCTCTTAAAGAAATTACCCTGAAATATGGCACTATTTTCAATATTTAAGTATCTTGAATTTGGTTTCAAGATACCACAATCAAAAAATATTTTCGGACGACATAAGTCTCTATGCAATGATCCAGATTATGGTTATATCCATTAATTTGGTTTTCAAACATGTTTGACCAAAATAAAGATGTGATTCGTCATGGCCTATAAAAGTTTAAAATACTGGACTATTCATAATCAAAGCGCAATTCAAATTTATTTGAATAATTTTGCCTAAAAGTGAATACTTTTTAATATAACATACATTCTGGGTTTTAAAATAAAATTTATGCTATCAGATTCACATCAATTAAAAACTGTAGGGGAATTATTTCTAGTCGTTAAATCTTGCTACCACGCCTCTTCATCCATTAAAACAAGTTTCTGAGGCAATAAAAAGATATGTTTCGCAAGTTATATTTTTTTTAATCAAGATGAAGCCTTCGACACAGAAATTTTTAATTTATAAAAAGACAATTGTTTTTGATACGCATAGATGAACAGTTCTAACTGTATAACAAAAATATTGATATTTGTTAAAATTCAACCTCCTAAAATAAATTTTGTTTTTTTTATTAACATATTCTTACAATATTCAACGAAAAATTAAAATTGATAATTTTTTTTAATAGCGGATTGATATATGAACAACCATGTATTAAAAATTGATTAAATCAATCTAGTTAAAAAAAATGAAAAATTAGACCTTAAAATATTTTTCACTTCTTTCACAACCCAAGGAACATTACCGGATTTTGTTCCAAAATGAAACAGCATGTTTTTTTAAGTAGAGCATTTCCTACATTCATCATTTCCTTAAAATGTCATATCAATCACAAAAACGAATCGGTCAAGATACAGAAAAAAAGCCACGAGACTGATAATCAAACGAGGAATAGAGAGAAGAAGTGTCAGCTTGTCTAAATTTACCATAAAACAGCCTACAATTTAATCAGATGATAAGAGATCAAAAATTTAACTAAACCTAGAAAAAAGGTTGATCAAGGATTCTAGGATTAAATGGTTGAATTTTCGAGTAAATATGCGTCATTATTGATGAAATAGAGATGATAAAAAAGTAAGAAGTGCTGGATTGTTTAAATTGTCAGGTCATTTTACCCTTTGTATGAAGTTGGCTGAGAAAACTTAATTTCACACATCGAATAACGCGACCTACATTCAAGAGGAGGAACGATTACGATATTAATGACTTCTGAATGGAAAATGTATGTAAGTACAATTTTCAATGACACAGTTCGTTTTTGAAATATTATTTTTTGAAGAATTTCTGCATAACATTTACATGGTCCGCGGTCAATCATGGGAAACTCAAGCCGTCACTCCAAATCCTATTATATGGCCAAGACAAAGAAATGCCACAATGATATTGACCATAAACTGTGCTAATATATGAGATTGTAAGGTTTGATAATTAGTGTCAATAGCGCCATATTTCAAACATCAATCAGTGAATGCGCCTAAATACACGATAGAGATATACATTATAGTGATGGACAATTTTATAATTAATCACACATTATCGAAAAAAATCCTAATTTTTTGGTTCAATATTTCCCCGTAAACTCCCCGATTTTAAAGTCTTTTTAGAATGTATTCTCGTTCTTGAAGACTATCACGAAAAGCGAAACTGATTCTAGAGTTATGGAGGATCCGCGATATTGAATGAAAAAGGCGTATTCACAACTCAACATGATCCACATTTGTAACTATTTTAAACACAGGCAAAGTTTTTGGAGGATTCTGAACTTTTTCGAAGAGACTAATAAATAGTTTTAATTCATTTCAATCTCTTTATTTTTGTTGGGTTTGTAAGGGACATCTGTTTTTTTGTAAACTTCAAGCATGCATAGATTTGTGCCTCAGTTTGAAAATTACGATGTTTCATTATGGATACAAAACTTACTATTTCCAGCCTTAAACTACTGGAATGGAAAAAATTATTCTTTTCATTAAACATTGATGATCAATTAATCAAGGAGCAAAAACAGTTTATTAAAAAAGAATAAAATGAAAAACTAGTTTGATGACTACTGATTTAAATACGTTGATTTCGACGTGATATCACCAAACATAAATTTGATTTCACAAATCAGCAGGAAGAACTTCAAAAGCGTTAGGAACGAGAAGTTGTGTAATTTTTTGACTCGTTCTGAAATATTAGGAATAAACGTTGAATCTAACACACCAACTAAACTATCGGGATTGCTTTGAATCTTGGATGCATCGCTCGATTCAATCTTACACAAACTCGAATAATATTCTTTATCTGGATCATCCAGTTTTTTATTTTCATCAATCGAGTCGATTATCCATGACATGACCTGTTTGTATGTTTTGTATTCTTTCGTATTGATTTTAGACATCGGTGGTTTCTTTTGAAAATCATTGAATAAATATGTTTCACATTTTGTAAAAAGATCCTTTATGAAATCAACATTTATCACCGAAAGGAGAGTACTCTTTAGATCTTCAACTTCAAACAAGTGTGGAGGTTCTCGAAGTTTCTGGATATACGTTTCATCACTCAGACCAGAGATTAAAGAGGACATAAACTCTTGAAGCTCTTGTTCAGGCATGGCTTTCTCAGACTGAAAAAATGAGGAGATCTGAGAAATTGACAAAAGTAGATGACTGATTATATACGATGGATGAATGTCTATCGATTAAAAAATATTACTTTGATAATTATATCGGGAAAAATTACCGACTAAAACGTAGACGGCTTCGTCATCTTCAGATAATGTTCTGAAATTTAATGTAACGTGGCTTTTTATAATATAGTGAAGGATCAGAAATTGATCTTCGACTGAATGGGTGTCAATGGAATGAATTTGAATGTAGGACTTTAATGCCATATGGAACTTTTTTAATTCAATAGGTAACAAAACGTTTGATCTTCTGCTAATTATAGGAAATGCAATCAAGGCAAGATAGAGTATACACATCCGAAACTTTTTAGATTTTGTGAATGTAATTTGGCCACCCTCCGAAAGCAGTTTCTTGCTAAGATCAATGGCATAAATCATGCTGAAAAGACTCAATTGGTTAAGGTTGTCGATTTGAAATATCTTCTTTGATCCATTGAAAATTCCAGTCCATATTTTTGCGAGATGATAAATTGAAACATAAAAGGGCTTCATGTAAACATAGCGGGTCGATAACAAAGACGTTACATCATAAAATGACATGATGCTGAATTCGATCTGGTCAAGCATTTTTAAACGATAGAGCATCATGAAAATTATGATCACTATTATTGCCACGAATGCGATTCTGGTTATCCTGTATTTTACCATCAATTGATTTAGATTGTCCGAAATCTTTTCATGGCACAACAAAGAGCTATACTCTGGTTGCAGTTGGTAGGTAGTTTCGCACACTTCCAAAAGTGTAATTTCTAGCCCCATTTTACTAGGGTGGAAATAGCTGAAAAAATGAAATAGTCCATTTTCGTTAATAAACAACACTTTATTTTGCTCATTCACTATGCAATCCATGATTCGATAAAGAAGTGAGGACTCTTCGAAAATTGGGCTCTTGTCTTTAGTTTTGATGAATTTCAGCATGATTTCGATGAACTTTATGGCTTTAGTATTATAAATCAAGTAGTCTTTTGAAAATATGAATTCAAAAACCTCAAAAAACAGCTGTTTTTTCTCTTTATAACCCTCTTCATTTGCATCAGCCTCACTCACTCTGCGAAATTCTTCATGCAGCTCCCGAGGAAAATGTTTAACAAACCGTTCATAAACTGAGACATCAATATCATCTTTGAAGTGAGAAATAATCTTTCTAACGTCCTCCATCTGAACGGACAAAGGACGGGGCTGTGTTTGCTCGAATTTCTCCCAGAGATCTTTTTCATTTGATTGGTTAAGATTAGGGTCGTCTTCCATCAGAATTTGTTTTAAAATCCAAAGAAAGCAATTTCAACAAAAGTAATCTGAATTATTAAGATTTTACCTTAATCAAAGTAAATAATGAAAGCGATCAATGAATTTCGTGCCCCCGCCTACCTTTGTTAAATTCAATAGAGAACATTTTATACAAACACAATAGAATTCATTCCAAACAGATTTGTTTAAGAACCTCTAAAACTACTAACGCCGCATAATTCTTTTTAATGGATGTCGTCCAATCGACATCGAATCACTGGTCGTTTGACTATTAGCCATTTTCGAGCCGACTTTTAAACCGCCTATTATCTTCATCGAAAATTGATAATGGTCGAAAATTGTCGAATCACGGTTTCGCTATAATTTGAAATTTTTCCACTAGAAATTATTAATAGTAAATAATAACCAATTCAATGATCATAAATTTATTTTGTTTGTCTTTGATACGTCTGGAATGATTCTACCTTGTGCAGGTTCATCTTGATCTTTTGATACATTCCAAAAAAAATGATAACATTCCCTTGATTATGATGTAAGGCCATAACCTCGATTTTGTAGAACCGATAATTTCCCTGAGAGTCACAAAATGTTTTTTAACAATTGGGCTTAATGGTAAAAAAATCACCTGATGAACAACAATCATTGTTTTCTGCAAACTTTTTGTCCCTAAATCGGAGTCTTGAAAAAATCTGTTATAACCACTATTTGAAGAATGGAGCGGAGAAACTTAAAATTTAATTTTTGATGAATTCTTCTTTGGAATATACAGGGTTCGCATTCTGAATTGCACTCGAGACATCTACTTATAGTTTTATTAAGTAAAAAAATATTTTTGGGGGGTTTAACATAAACCTCACTGCCGGCTTCTCGTTTCTCATACTTTGAAGAAAAATGATGAATAAACAGATTTCAGACGAAATTTCTTGAATTCATTCGTACAACTACCGGGTCTTGCATCCAATATCATTAACCATGACGACCAATATCTATTTAGTTCCTTAAATAATCGTGGTTGTTAGTAACGATATTTTGGCGCATCTGGAGTATATTTATCACCTCTTTTTTCGTAGAATTAAAAGTCGACATCTTTCTCAATTAAAAATTAAAAATAAAGAGAAAAAATTATTGAAAAGCTACAAAAAATCGATATATTAATCCTGAATATTTGAGGTGCGTAATAAAAAGGTTCAGATATCCATTATTTAATGCAAAACCCAGCACATTGTATAATTATACTTTTTTTATTTATACACTTTCAAATAGCCGCTTCTGTGCCTGTAGACGTATTTTCAAAGTACAAAAATGGAATTTTTCTGTATTAAATTTAATCGCAAATTGATGATGGATAGCTCTGTTAAAGGAAAAAAATTATTCGACGTTATTTCTATTTTCGAATATTTCAAAAAAAGCTTTTTATAAAGTGTAAATTTTCTTTTAAATGAATATGCCGAAGGAGAGGAGTGAGATGCTAGGTTAAGGACTAACTTGTACCACTAAGCTGCTGTATTGAATTTGAAAAATAGCCTAACACGGTCATTATCATCTGGGGAGTGAGTGGGTTGTGGGGTATGAGACGAGTGGCAGTTGTAGGGTTTCAGGAGCTTCTTCCACAAAGTTTCAAAAGGAATCTGTATTCAGGCATGAGGGTTCTGTTTACATATGGACTCCTTTCACCTAGGTAAGGGACTGTAAATTCTTGAATGAATATTAAAAACATGATGATTGAAAGGTCTGCTATATGGTTCAAAATTTACTAATAATTCGTTAGTTTGTTTTCTAATTCTTTTTCGGAGTTTGGCTTTTATGATGTTGATTTAAAATCAAAAAAACGTGTGAATTATTTAACTGTAAAGATTCATTTTTGTTGTCATAAATCACGGATATTTCTCATGTACCTTTTATGACGAAAACCTTATTAAGCCGACGAATTTGTAATTCTCTGGGTCGAAGTTGCTAAATTAGTAGTTCAGGCTTTATTTTCAATGATCCGGCATCATAAACTTAATGAGTTACAAGAGTACCTTCATTATACGATACAAGATTTTAAATACATTTCCAAGGAATTCTTCTCATTAGTTCAAGAATCAGTGCAAAAATTCCTGACTTTCGAAAAAATAAAGATAATGATTCTAGGGTTTAGACACCTGTAAAAATACTCTGAAAAACTGGATTTTATGGAAAGGTGAGTTTAGTCATTCAAAAAATAAAATAAAGAGATATTAGAAAGAACACACAACTTATTACATCTTCAATCAGTCATTTTTGCACGTGAAATTTTGATACTAATTTTCTACTTTTTAAAATTTTAATTGAACATTCACCAATAAAACACTATTAACCAAAGGAAAAGGTTGTTTTTGCTTTCACCCTGTTGACCAGCCAATTTCAGCTCGCAGATACACAGAAAATGTGATTCGAAATAAATGAATACAACCTAGTTCAGTGTTTGTCATACTGTGTCGCAAAATAATTTTTTTTAAAGTAAAACAATATTATCGCATTTATCTAAATGTTGAATGTGTGTAATAATGTCGAGAGCCAAAAAGTTTGAGAACAAATCGTAGAGTTCGTATGTTTCTAGCTAGTAATACAAGCCAATATAATCAGATGAGGTTATCCCTGCGGGTCCTTTTTCAAGTTATTAGAAAAGTTTTTTGTCATACCTTGAATTGCCGTCCCTAAAAATCAATTTCCTTTTCTAAATAATATTTTCTATAGGATTTAAAAATGGATTTAGATGCTAAGAAATATGGGTGAATATGGCTAATTTGACTTAGAAACAAATTTCTTCCTTCTTTAAATAAAAGGAATGAATTTTTCTTGCCGTCTCCCGTTAGACACGATATAGCTTGGATGTATCGGAAAAATTGGTTCGATTTCTTGATGAAGATGCAAAGAGAAGTCGCATTTCGTTAGATAGTCTTTGATTTATACCTCTCACTCCTTAGACTAAACGCGCTTCTTGTTGGTTGATAAATTGTAAAACTTGCTAATTGGCTGACAAACAAGGTATATATGATCAGAGCATACCACAAAACTGTGCGATACAATGAATTAAATTAAAACCCTGCTTATATTTCCCCTTTATAATCATTTTCGCCAAATCTAAATAGAACTCTCTAAAAACTTATAAATAACACATTCCCAAAATCGAATGTTTCAACTCCATATCCCTTTTTTCATCAACCACACACAGACGACTCCATCGCTCACTGATATCAAACATTGGTCTAATAATTCCTATTTTTTACACATTTTTTTGTATTTTTGATGACAAAAATAGCATTTGATCGTATCAAGATAACCACTGAATTAAGGTGCAATGTTATAACATATTCCAATAATTGAAAATATCGTTTTGATCAGCTATTGTTCGATTTCGTGCAATCCAATTTCCAATCAGACACTGAAATTTCTCAGCGATTTTGTGATTATTTTATAAATATGTTACAAAACGACAAAAACAAGTTTTGCTATAATCTGAACACCGTGGATCTAGTCCATATATTATTTTTTAATGTTATTAAAAACCCCATACATTCAGCGCATGCCATAATTATTGATATCTCTTAAATTATTTCAAAAATATGTAGAAATTCATTAATTTTCCACAAAAGTTTATAAATTTCCGTTTTATGCCTCATACTAAAGTTCATTCCTATAAAATTAAAAACGGCAAGTCAAAACTGCCAATATTAGCGAATTTTTCATGCTATAATTGATTTAAATAGTTTATAAAAAGTTTCAAAACCTTAACTATTTAAAACCTAAATTACGATGATAAGATTGTGTGAACCTATGGTTGAAACACCACATTATGTTCATGTTTAAACGTTATTTAGTCGATTTTTGTCAATATTACTTGGTTTATATGTTCAACATTTTATGATGGAGCTATCAGATGATCAAGAAAAGTCAAAATACGTTCAGCAGCCTCAAGAACTTATCCAGAGATTCTAAGTGGCACGCTTGATACAAATAAATACAAATTATATCTTTGATATATCTACCATCGAATATGATTAAATTATTGGGGTTTAATTATTGTTATGATGAAAAATATCGAAATAGATGTCAGGTAAATAAAATATGTACCTTACTTTCCGGTGTATAAGACGCGGCCCTTTTCTCAAATTTTAAGAAAATTTGAAACCTCTGCCTTATACACCGGTGTGCTTTATATTTGTAAAAAAATACAATTTCTTGAAAATGTATACGGTGCGGCTTATATAAGGGGCGCTATATACACCGGAAAACACGATATTCTAAGTATGAAATGATTTCGGACACTTTTTAAAAAATATCTGGGGATCAAATAAAAAGGTTGTGTTTGTCACAATCTTATTATTGAGGGGAAATTACATGTCTTGCAAATCAAAAATAGTTTTTTTATTCCAACGCTATCATATTTATACTAAAGATTCTGAAATTAGACCTATCCCAAATTTTCAAATTAGGTTTCAAAATTCGAGAATAAAAATTCTAATTCTGCGAGCACTATATTTACGCATGATTCAATTAAGTATAATTTATTTACAAGCAAACCTTAATTTAATGTGTTGATAACATTTGATTGGTGCACTGTTGTTAATTAATCTGATTTATTTATATCTTTCAAAAATAAAAGGAGAAAACCGGGCAATAGTATATGATTTCAACTGGACATGTCATAACCTTTTACGATAATTTTTGTAATATTTTCTGGCTGCATTCCGCACTTGTTTATGAAAACATATTTAAAGAGCTAGATGATTAAAATTTATGTTTATCATTTAACTGTTTTATCTATCGAACTAACCATAAGAATACCTTTTGTGTGATAAATACATGTTGGCTTTTGATCCAAAAATTACCATGCAAACTGAAAATGCTTCAATTCAAACATTATCTTTTCTAAATATTAATAAAACTAAACATTGACTATGTTTGTTCTGAATATATATGTCAAATTTAAGGTCATCATTTTATTATCAACAACTTTTTCGCAATAAATATTCATGAGTGTGGAACGATGTTGTTTTTTGGATACTTTTATTTGTTAGATTAAATAATCTTTATGGGAATATCTTTTTCTTACTTTTGAGACTATTGATGAAATTTGTCGAGGATAATCTCAACATACAGAAATTAAAAAATGCCTTCACCGATTTGATATTACACCGTTTTCAGTCTAAAATGTCCGATTTCTGATTCTGACATTCAAAGGTTCCGATGTTGTATTTATATGTAAATTCAGATTTATATAGATTTAACCTTTTGACTGTTGTGAGAACATTCATTCAGATTCAATAGTGGAGTATGTGTTGTCTTTTAATGAGATTTGAATTAGCCTAACAGAAAAGAATATTTCTAAAATTTACTTGTTATAATAAATTCAATATCTGAGCATTTGAATGTATTCATCGGAAAGTCGGTCATTTTTAACTGAAAATGTTGTAATTGTTGCCGTCATAATTATTAATTTATTCCATTAAAATTTGGAGAATATTTATAAGATTTTCGCAAACTATCCCATGAGATATTATTTGGATTATTTTATTTAATTGTTTTTTCTTTCAAGAGAGTTATAAGAGCATATCCTATTTACATGTGTTATCTACTTCTTTGAATTGAGATTTCTTGTAAATATAATCAATCAATCACGTACATTAAAAAGTATTTTCTTTGGTGTTAAAGAAGTTTAAAATAATTTTAATAACTGTAGAAATCTGCACAAACACACCAGAGGAATATTCCTTATTATCAGGGATAAAGTCTTTTCTCCAACACTAACAACATTTCTTTTATTTACGGTAAATATAATTAAAGGTATAATTTTTTAATTTTGGAGATAAAACAAGAAAAATTAAATATTTCAAAAAGAATATTATCACGATATTCTGATTTAATAATCATTATTCAAAATGGTCATCATACACCAAAGATCAATTCTGTGATATTCATCTCTCGTAAACTCTCAACAAGATGAGACATTAAGAATATGGAAAATTCAATCTATCTGAATTAATATTATTTGAATTCCTTAGATCGTTCGCTCTACGTGGGAAATGATTCAAACGATATCTTATATCTCATTCAGTAGTTGCAAAATGTAAGTTTCATAAGTATGAATTTTTTCTTACTTGCCAAAAACACTCATTTAAATTTAGGATTCCTGCTCGAATCTATAAATAAGTACTAATTTCGACATAAATTACCAATTCCTCTCTTAACCTTCTATAACAAAACGATATTTGGTCATTCGTACTGTATTTATATTAATCGTCCTGCGATAGAAATGATATTTTAATAGATTATTTGTATAATCAAAAATATTTTTGTAAATACCATATTAGTGATAAAAACTAAAAGTTATGTAAAATAGGGAATGGCTAAATTGGGACTCTATATGTGATGGAGTAAAATCAATTAAAATTGTACATTGTAATCCATGGATATTTGTGATTAACCAGAAATAAGTTTGGAATTGAGAAAACAACTCAAACAAGTATGAGATGTCATGTAGTTATTCTGATATTTTCAAAATAGACCAGATTAATAGAAGAGTTTGGACACTCATTCATCTGTTTCGATAGAATATGATGGGGCACGATATAAATGTCAAACTAGGAAAAAATTTTACCAGCCGAATATGATGATGAGACAAAAGAGCTTATGTATGTGATGTTACCGGCTCTTGTTTTCCTTGATGTCACTTTTTCTAAAATGTTTGTCAATCCTTCCATCGACGTTTACGGCCATAATTACATTAGAGCCCCCAATTTTAATTTAAAAATGTGCCTATTTACATCATACCAGTGCTCAAATTGTTTCACTGTTAGGTGCGATTTTGTGATAATGAGTTTTAAGGAGTGTTAAATTTTCATTCACCTTACCTAACCAGGAGTGATATTCGCAAACTTTCAAGATCCATCAGGACGTATTCACACTTATGTATCAGTGAACATTCGACTAATATTCGATAAAATGAACATCTAAAAGACTAAAAGCGGCTGTAAGGATAGATAATATGATATAGGGTTAGTTTTTCCATGTGTATGAACGAAACGATAATTTTCGCCACGAATGGTTTATCGACATATTTGAACATCATGCTTTGGATATAATGATATATTATTCCATAATGGCGCTAAAATGAAAATCTATTCCTCTTTCCCTTTATGCGATTTCATCAATCAAATGAGCAATGTTTGTCGTGTTAAAGAAAAATCATTGGAATTTTTGACGAATGAAAAAATTTTCATAATCTTTGGATATAATGATATATTGTTCCATATAATGGCGCAAAACATGGAAATCTTTTCCCGTTTCCGTTTATGCGATTTCATCAATCAATCGAGTAATATTTGTCGTATGAAAGAAAAAATAATTTGCATATTTGACGAAGGAAAAAATTATCATAATTTGTCTCATTCCGAGGATGATAAATTCATAAATGAAAGACTAGTTGTTGATTAGCGTGATCAGAATGAATGAAATTTGTAGATAACCCACATAGAATGTACAAACATATTGTAAACACAGTCTTGTTTTCAGAAATTCAGGGACATAATTTGTGACAAACGGAAACATACACAGTGTTCAAAAAATATGTTAAATACAGCTTAAAACATTTATTGATCGTGAAATAATCTGAAATTTTAGATTTCGGTTTCTTTCACTGATTAAATAGCATTTCAAATTTTATTTAAGTAGATTTTTATCTTCAGTATTTATGTCTCTTGAATTTGATATGATCAAATAGTAAGTTTTACAAGTTTCGCGAGCCCTTAAGTTATGATTATGTATTATTCGGTCTTTTTTCAATAAAATGTTTGATCATATTCATCAGTTGCATATAAAATATTTGTTACATTTTCATAGGTTTTATGTCACTTTTGAGCAATTTTATTTCCATATTCTTCCATTAATAAATTTTCATCTAATAATAATTCAACAATAAATTCATCATTAATGATAAAATTGTCTTGAAAATCATCATTCGGCACTACATCATCAGATTCTAATTCAGCAGATACCGTAGCTATCAAAATCTTAATATTGGTAGAGTCATGTATTTTTAAGACTTGAGAAGATTGTATGAATTGTTCGAGCAGTTTGGATCGTTTATTTTAGAAATTTCGCCTTATCCTCAGCTGGAGAATATCATAATATTGTATCTATTTTGACTATTATTTCCAGATTTTGAAATTTACTCAATTTATTTATAACATCCGAATTCCAAAAATAACAGTAATTTAACAGTAAAATTACTAATTAATGATCTGGATGTTATATATAAATATATTTGGGGTTTTTGGAGCCATTTGAGATTGTGCTCTGTAATAGTTATTTACAAATGTTTTTCTGTTGATAAGTTACAATTCATTTTCTGAATCCATTATCCAATAACTAAAAACTTTAATCGTTTCTCATGCTGTAGTGTTATGTTTATAATCAAAAATACTGGTTGTAATCAAATGGTTTAAGGATAAGCAAATTTTCTTATGAGTAAGGGTTTTAAGTCATTGCTGTTAGAGTTGGGATATAAAAAAGCAATAATTCGATATTTACATTTTTTATGCATTTTCGAGATATTATCATTAAACTTTTTGACTTACTCGTTTTAAAATATTTGCAATTTCATCATATAAATCTGTGTAGTACACATTAAAAAAACTTGATGATCGAATGAATACTTTCTGGCACCTATTTTATAGTTATGTGTAAATAATTTTGTCAAGAAACTTGAGGCATACGAATCGTTAATTTTTTGAATATTTGTCAGTGATTAGTCTTATCACGTTCACTCTATTTGTGGCCTTACAAGATTCGATGAACTGTATTATTTAAGAGTTTTGCATTAATTTCATCATACATGCTTGATTGACTACCTTGTCGGTTCGGATTTAATAAAAAAACTCTATATATTTGACTTTTATTTGATAGTTCTATATTGACTTGATAGATATATCTTTTTATTAATTCTAAAAGCTCAAACGAAAGTCATGCGAAGCTTATGATAGACTCTTTTCAATTAAAATAAAAACACCATTTTATTTTATTTAATACTCCGACCACCGATTTATTTCGCTTAAATATTTTGTTTTTGGCAAATGACGTTGAGTTAAATGTTGACGAAAATTAAAAGTTTATTACAGTTAAGTAAAAGGAAAATCGTTGAAACTCGAAAAAGACACAGGGATAATTTTAGACACACTATATTCTATAAGTTAATTTTATTTTTTACTGGCAAAAAGAACGTGCGACAAATCTGATTATCCCTCATGGAATACCTCAAGATCAAGTTGAATGTGCTTTCAAAGACAAGAAATTCTGTAGATGAAAAAAAAACATGAAGTTAATGTGCATATAAAACCAACCAGCCACTGCGAGAATCATAAAACCATACCAATGCTTTATTTAGGATTTTCAGCGATAACAATATTCTCATTTGAGCAGATTTAATTATTATTACAATTATGGGAATTGTGTCCAAAACAGATTTATCGAGATATTAATTTAACCTGCTATTTAGATCGTCGACCCGTTTATCATCTGATAGTATATCATTAACAGATTTACAAAACTTAATCTGGCGGAATGCTTCACATGTCTATCGTTCATTAATTTAAATAACATAGGCAGAAGTTGGCATATCAATAGGTATTCCATAATTTTATATAGAATTTAAAAAACAGACTGTTTATCGATGAAAACTGATTTATTTTAAATTAAATATTTTTTAGATTGTTAAAGTAAAATCAAAGTATTATTTCAATTATGAGCTCGGTTTTCGAGAATTATAGTAACTGCTGTTCACTGAAGCTTGAATAACTATTGTCGCGTAACGGGGCTCGTCAATTTAAATTATTCGATACATCTGCAATGAATTTGCTTTTGGATCACTGCTTAACATATTCACGATATAGCTAGAGGTGACTACTGTCTAAGCACAGCTTTCCAGTCTTTTCAAATATAAAATCCTAAAATCATATAATCAAGTTTCAGAAATTGGTAATAAATAACACTATAGCTACAAGATTGAAAATAATTGTATATACAGTATAATTTAGAATATTTATCTGTAATTTCTTAAAATTTTGTAGTATTCTTGAAATTACGGATGCGTTTCATTTGAGTGAGAACGTTTCACAAAACACAATTCATATGATGGCTTCTTAGATTTATTCACATCTTTTAAGATATAATTAACAATGGTTTGCTAATTATTTTCAAGATATCAACCAATAATCATAAATTACATCATTTTAACGTCACCGATATCGATTTAACTAAAACTTACAGAGTACTCTTTTTAAGCTCTCTTAGCGTGAGTCCAATTTATTTATCGTGTCATCCTATCGATATAGTATACGATTCGAGGCAGGTGTATATCATTAATACAGCTACAGGCGTTTATTTAACATCAATATAAATATTTAGTCAAATCGATGACCAGAATACATATTCAACGTATGAAAAACTCGATCAGAAACTGATAATACCCTGACCTTTACTTTCTTACATCTGACATTGCTAGATCATTCCTAATTCACAAAATTCGATGAAAAATAATCTACAAATTCGTTTCATGTGTCACTCTGGGAGTCTTAATGTATTAAATGTTAATTTATAATGTTAATCATAGTATAATCATGTGTTCATATCCATAAGAATTAATAATTCGAACGCTATAATTGTAGGTTAATTATTCACTTAATAAATCAACATATTGATCAGAAATAAAACAATATTATAAATAATTGGGGCAAAAAATCATTATTGGTTAATATCGGAACTATTATTACAGGTCTATTTTCGTCTAGAGATGCACATTTATGGTGTTTTATCATTGATTTTTGTTTTATTTGCTCCGAATTCTGTCATATCAGTGTCAGAAGATGAAGGTTACAAATATATTGATGCACCTCCAGAGCTTGTTCCCGAAACTGCAGTAGTATGTGTTATCATAAGTAAGAACGAAATCACGGTCGAGTACTTGGATCATGAAATCAACGTGAATCACAATGGTTTAATTATTATTTTGAAAAAATATCATCAATACAGAAAATTCCACTCTATGGATTCTTTCATTTATGCTTCGAACGATTTCGGGCGAACATTTTCAAAACGCCAACTGCTTTTTAATGAAATGCCTGTATTTGTAACCCACATAATATCGATTGATAACTATATGTTCTGTCGGTCTGCCATTAACTACTCTATATTTTATTTAGATAAAGATTTTGAAATTTCGCATTATCATAAATCTACGGAAGCACCTAATGTAGAACCTCATCCAAAATTTATAAATTATTTGTCAAGATCTGTGTTCGATAACTATCGATCAGTAAGAATTTAAATTATTCATAATAATGATTTAACACCTATGTATCACAATTGATATTTAAAATTACTACTTAATTAACAATAATGTTTAATTCAAAGGGTGTTTAATTTTAATAAATATAAGTTTTTTATTCTGTAAAATTCATTTCGTCATATGTTAAAATAATATGTCGCTTCTAAATCTACCAGAAATGAATAAATACATAATTTTACCATCGTGGCAATTCTTTGTGATTATCTAAATCAAAAATTGGGAAAATAATAAATGACAAGTTAAAGAATTTTTGTCATTTTTTTAATATTTACGCAAATATAAATGATAATAATTAGATGCAGAATTAAAATAATGGACATTAAATAAATTATCAAACGGCGAAAGAATACAAAGCCTCTTATGATCTATGGGTTCCTCGAATTGAAAATTGTAAAATTTTCTTAATCAAATAATAAGTCCGGTGACGCTGGCTTAGACAGGAGCCATTTCTTTTCATTTGCTTCTAATACCTTGATTTGTACATAATGAAAAATCTACATTTGTTGCTTTGGTCTATAGGACCAGCCGTCATCATCTGTTAAAATAATATTTGTTATAACACAAAAATTAAGTTTAATCAATAGACAATGCAAATTAATTATTTACAGTTTATTGAACATAGGTTCGGCTGGTTTGTTATTTTAAATGTCAAATACTTCCATTAGAATGCTTTGAGATGGAAAGGGAAATTTTTAATTGATGAATATTTCGCAAAAATATATAAGGATATTATTGATTGACAACTCATCATTTTTATGTGCAGTGGCATATATTTTATATCTTTATCGGAGATTTCACATTTCTAAGTGTAAATTTTTGTAGTATCATTATCGAAAGCGTAAAACATATAGTTCATATAATCGTATTTCCAGTAGATTTTTCATTAATACATTTTTGTTGTTCTTTTTAACACCAATATACGTTTTTTGAGAATATTGAATGTCTGATATCTCAGTGTAAAGAGGGGTAAAATGCCCAAATTATTTTTTTTTGTTTTTCAAATTTTTCTAAGCAGCTCATGGTTCGTCGTTAATAAACTTGATTTTTTTCTCTATCAAGTTTATTTTCGTATAATATGACAAGATAATATATAAGATAAATAAGAATAAATTAACGATAATCATACTTTGCTCTAGGTTGGCGTTGTACCCCAGGTATGCGATTAAACGTTTACTATGCAGTATCTCGCAGAAAGGAGGATATTTCGTTTGTTGCCTGTTTCCTGCAATGCGAAAATGCGTCTACTTACAATTTTAGATATATCTGTAGTACTTCTAGCTGAATATACAAATTATTTTTGAGTACGACCATAATAAAAATTTAATTTGACTATTAATTGTTTATTTTTACGCTCAAGTACAATAACAACATAAAACTATAAAAAAAGCAGAAGAAAGCTAAATCCAAGGTTAATTAAACTTGATAATAATTAAAAAATGCAGAAAAAGCACATTATTGAACATCTAACTAAGAAATTTAAGTTTTACCGCGAAGATACTCATCCGTTTTGAACTTCATTTACTGTTAATCATAAGTATTTTTCTTATAAGTTTGGGCTATCGTATTCAGAATAAAAAAAAAATAAAATTGAAAGACAGTCGTCTAATATGCATCTCTGAAATAACGAAAAACAACCTGAATAAATGAATTATTAGAAGAAAAATTCTAAAATTTGAAAAATCAACATAAGTGTCTAGGCCATAACAACCCAAAAACCCACCAATTAACAATTACAAAACTTATTATAGGCCATATATATCTAAAACATTTTTATATTTATATAATCAATCGAGAGGATTACATAACGGGTGGATTATTTTCTACTTCTTACCCAATCTACGAAAATATGAATCTCGAGTAATGATTTATTATTCTTGGATCAAATATAACTACTAATAAAAGACGGTTATACAATATTTCGACGTAAACGATAATTATTATATTGTTGCAACCGATGTCACGGGAAATATATGCCTTTTTAATTCTTATGACAAAAGCTCATATTTTGTCACTGTTGTCTGTGATTTGGAGCCAAAAACTGCAAATAAATGTCCCATTCTAATCCATCCGACCTTATCGGGAGTGATATTTGCCAATTTCAAACCTGTATCTATGAATTCTCGCACATATATATCGAAGGATAGTGGAAAGACATTCGAAATGATTAAATATGGAGTCAAAAACCGAGGTTGCAAGAGTGGATTTTGTGATCTTAAATTGGATCTTCCATGTCGATTTTCACAGAAAAAACACTTCCCCAAAGAATGGATAATAATATTAAACGGAAATTCTACTGATAAAGACAATAACTACTATCAAAATTTCGTTTCATTTGATGGAGGGCAAATTTGGAATAGAGCTGTTCTTTCAAATTTTGTTTTTGGAGCAATAAATGGAGGACGAACTATTGTGGGTGTACACAGAATAAAGAATAAAATCGTGTACTCGTTTGACGAAGGCATAACCAATTACCATATACCTGTCTTCGATAATAAAGAGGTCATACTTAACGAATTTACTGTCGGCCCGACCATAAATGAGCGACTTGTGGTTTATGGGCGAAATTCTGATTCATCAAAGTTTCTGATAGCATATTTTGACTTCAGTAGCCTTCTAAGTTTGCACAAGATATTAATTATTAGAACGTTCGTGCCAAATCAATGACTATTCCCCTTGGAGTTTTACGAGGTCAAATACTAATTGCTATCAAGGACAAGAGAGGGTTTATTATAAAAAGAAAATTAACTCAATGTGTTTTGATAACCAAACATACACCGTGAACATGACAAATCCTTGCCCCTGTGATATTGCAAACTTTCACTGGTAACAGGCTTTTTGACTTTAGTAAATTTAATTATTCATATGAATACGGGTTTTGTGTCCCAGACCTATTTTCAAATTTTCGATATACAAGTTTGGAGTGTGAACCAGGTTCAGAAGCAAGGTATGATCTAAACGGGTATAATTTATTATCAATAGATTTGCAAAACTGTATCAAGGTGTATGCTTGGCTCGCCCATATGATCCAAGTCATAAAATGACACAGGCAGATGTTTGCATTTCAACAGGTAATCACATTGAGTTCATAGAATTTTCAAATAACATACTATTTATATCAATGGAAAAGTCGTTTACTTACCAGCTTGATCACATGGGCCATCATCTGCCTAAGTTCTTAACAAACGATGCCTATATTCCCAGACAAATTAATCGGACGTTTCTAATAATCTACGATATGGTACATCAGCATATAGTCAGTTTTTCTGATAATACTGTCTCTCTTTATATAAATGTTGACGGATTTTATCTTAAAAGAGAAATTTACACATTCATGTTTAATATTTCATCTATGGCTATTGATTTTCATATGAATTTGTTTATTATTCTTGACTCAAATCTCAATTTGTATGTAATTTGTTTGAGGACAAATTTTATCAAGTTATTGGCAAGGAAAGTGACTGATTTCGAGTATTCACACATCAATTTGTAAGTACATGTTAAAATGAGGTCGATTTCATTTGCTAAAACAGACCAAATCTGTTTTTATCGGTTATATTCCCACATTGAATGCTCGCACACTGATTTAGATGTTAAGAAGTTTATATACTCTGACGATTATCACTACTTCGCGTTACTTCTTCGAAATCTGACTCTTATCGTTTACGAGGGAACGATTATCATGTTTAATGACTCACGACAGGTAATTTTCAGCGCATTTCTCTAATAATTTTTAATCTTATATTTTTTAAAGTTTATTACATAGAGGTGCATATCAGGACAGGTTAATAAGTTTTTTGATTATTTTATAAATTCACAGCAATCACTATTTTAAAGTATAATCATATTCACATTCTATTTTTAGTAACTATGAAGCTAAAATTTATTTCGAAGTATTTCTCAAATAAATCTAGGCTACAAATCATACCAATTATTCTTAAATATTTTAGAACATATCAGGGGTCGGCAACCCGTGGCTCTTTCGAAAATTATGATGTGTTGATGATATTCGTCGTTACTATACGCTACTATTCAAGTTAAATATTTCGAGATCGTTGTTTAAGAAATGTGGTACGCGATTGCTATATCATCTATCACTTGTTTTTACTCTCGCTCAACCAAACAGAAATATACATGGATGAATTTATTTGTTCGTGACTCGATTCAGAAATCTTTTTAATATATAAATATAGGAAATTAACAATAATTTAATGTCATACCATTATCATCTCGATTTACTAACCGCTTAAAAAATTTTTACAGTTATTTTTTACCTGATTTTGAATTTCAAATTTGATTTGTTGATTTATGATGGATCTTTGTAAAAACGACAAATCAAGATTAACAAAATAAGATACTTATTCTATCCCATTGTCTTATTATTTAGTGATTGTTAATAAAAAAGAGTTCACAGTCCTTTCTCTCATTTGCTTAAATTAATTTTTCAAAAAACTTCAACATTCTTGATTAGCTGATAGGTTCTCTGTCATGTGCCATTTATTCTAACAATAGATGTTATCTCGGAACAAACTAATATCAGGGATTGAGAACTGAACAGTATCTATGAAGCCATTTTACTTTCTATATATTAAAGTCCTGCAAGTCCCAATCATTATGAGGAAAGTTAACGCCATCCATAAATAGAAACAAATTCCTTACCTTTCCATCAGATATTCCCAATTTTGTCAGAAATTTTCGTAAAATATTGAATTTAAATCCTAAAATCACTTATATATGAATTCAAATCATGACATTGGTTACCGTCGCTACATAATTTATTTTAATAACAGACACTGGATCGCATACGATTTATAGCCGCAACCGTTCCCGATGAGAGAGTGAAAATTCAAAAAGTTTTTTAATGTGATTTATATGATTTTCATCATTCGTAATATAAGGTTAGTTATATACTTACAAGCTTTCAATCATACCAATAATTTTGTCGACAATACACATAGATATTGCAGTAAATAGGATTAATTGCCATTAAAAAAATTTAGCTCCAACCTGATTAGATACTGCAACGAAGAAGAAAATACTAATGAATGAAAGGAACCGCTAATTTAGAGTGTACGAGACGCAGACTTATGAATTTATCTAAAACTCAAACGCACTTT
>JWZT01004623.1:412699-439547 GCA_000827895.1 Thelohanellus kitauei
CCCCCACTGTACCATGAATATACTTTTTCAATAAAACATATGCCTCTTAAACGATGAAATGTTACAGATTTGGATGTAGGAATCCCCCCTTGAAAATATTTTTATGATTAGTTGTTTTTCGTCGCAGATATAACTATAAAACTTGCAACACAAATTGTTGGAAACCTCTAAATTTATATTGAAAATAATATTTCTCGTTTCAATCAATAATTAAACTTCACTAAATTGAATTTTATTGACACTAATTAAACAGGGGATTTGCGCGAAATGAAATGGAATTTGCGCGATAATGGATGGAAACCCTGTAATATCATTCATACCATTTTAAACAGATATACATAATTATTACAAAACAGATAAAATTACCCGATTTAACTTTCAAAAGAAACCACCATGAATATATTTATTTCACAACACAATAGTCATGTTTATTGTTTCATATGTTGTGGCATATAGGGACAATATTTGTCATCCATTTATTCTTGCATGCTTATTGACGTCATGTAAAATGAATAAAAAGTAAAAATAAATATCATTCATAAGATCCATATTATCTTTAGGAATAACCATCAATAGTTGACAGCTTAATAAAAATCGTCAAAGTGGCTCAGTTTACTTGCAAAACTCAGTTAAAAAACATTCATTAATGAAATAATTAGTAATAAATTATATATAGATATATTACGGGGCCGGTTAACAAGATTTTGTATAATAATGATACTATTGCGCGCAAAAATGTAACAGTAAGTGTCTGTACGCACGTTCTTTCGACCCTTAGTTACACTTCTTTCGGAGATAGAGCAGAACTGCTACATGTCAGCCTTGTGTTCTTAGTCTTCTTCTAAAAAAAGTGAGTGTGTCTCTATCTGCACCTCATCGTCATCGTGGTTACAAATGATACCTGCCTTATCATAGATGAGGTCTTGACTTTTTCTACCATCTCACATCTCTCTCATATTAGTTCAAGCATATAGACACGTTGTAATTCGCCCATACGTGGTTGTATGAACACATCAAAGTGAATCTTATTAAACCGTAGACACCTTGTATAGATAAATGTTGTGCTTTTAATGATTCCAAAGTTGATTTGTTCACATTTAAATTTGAAGAAATGTAGAACCGTACTCACACCACAGTTGTAAAGTTCAATGATTTTTTTGCTTTTTTTGTAAGAGCAATTCGTACTTTTCTACAAACACTCCTCTCGTAATATTTAATCTATCTATTTATTCATGTTTGAGGAACATAAGATCGTTGCGTGTGCTCGACAGAACAGGTGAGATGTTTAAGAATATATACTGTTTTCGACGTGACGTCATCACTTTTTCGAGTGATTTTATCATTGTTTCATGACAAAATTGATGAGATGAGCGTCGATGACAAATAGACTTTTGATAGTTCATTGTATATATTTTGATTCTATAGGTATGGCTTATGGTAAAAATGAATAAAGCCTAGATGCCCTACAGATGTTTTTTATTGTATCTATGATAAATATCGTCAAAATCGAAAGTGCGGATTTTCACTTATGCGATAATGAAAATAGAGTGTGAATCTGGCCATTGTAATTTTGATCTTAGTAAATACTAAATATTGAGAAACACATAAAAAGATATGAAATTAATCTAAAACAGGGCAAGCACACTTTGTAATCATATGATCCATTAAATATGTAACCGTTTTAATGCAGTCTATTTTACGTTCTTTTTTATTTTTTTGACCAACAAGAAAAGTTTAGTGTTGTGATATATTCAGTAGCCGTCGATCAAAGTTTGTTTAATCAATATTCAAATTCTTCTTTAATTATTTTACGTATATAGAATTACAAGGAGACCGATACTGACATTCGATATATAAAATGACTAAAATGAAATTGAGATTTTCTCATAGATCCTATTGTCTGAAAAATTGCTAATTTTGACGATTATATTGGTGAAAAATAAAGATTCATTATCGATATACACTCTTAAACATGCTTTTATCGACCATCCTTTAGAGTCGATTCACCAGAATATCTCGAAACAATTTTAGACAATTCCTCTAACCATATATTTGTTACTCACAATCGATACAGAAATTTAAACATTTCCATATGAAAATTTAGGACTCTAAATTAGAATAAAAGATAATTGTATTTTCCCAATTTATTTGATGCCCCATTAATAAATGAAACCGTGCCATAAACGTTCTATTTTATCTGAATATTAATGTATCATACATTTATGACGATTTTTGCACTCACGAGCTATATCATGGGGTATGTTTTCAAATAGTTTTGTTTGTGGTTCATTTCCATATTTTTTTTCACTCCCTGCACATCTTTCAATAATGTTGTCTTTGTACAAGTATTCTGTCAAAATTATTTCCTGAAAATTAATGACAATATACAATTGAATTTATTCGACATCCGTACTGGACTTCACTTAATTCAACTAAGGGCAGAATATTGACCGGATAGATTTTAAATTCTTATTTACATTTTGACTTACCTGGTGAATACCATAAATATGGCTGTGAATCGAATTTTCTGAAATTCAGATTTGTAAAAAGTATGGTGCTTTCTGGCTCAATTGTAATATGTCCATTTTCAAGTCGAATAACAGAGATTTCTTTGGTAGGATACGTATGATCAAGTACAGATAGTTTGATGATAATTTCCTCGATCAGAATTTGATATACGTTGAACGAGGGGTCATAAACTACATCTGGGATCATCACGGATGATGGTATGTTTTCCGGACAACTTTGTCTCCATCCTGTAAGTGTTATCTGAAGCAAATGATTTCTAACGCTATTATTGAACACATTGAAAACATCAATACTAATCGCGACAGATTTCGAAAGTGTAATGTTCAGACTTTCGACGGTTTCATATCTTACTAAAAATGTTCTGCTCATATGCTGATTTCAACATTTTAATACCATAAGCACCATACAGCATGATTTGTTTTGGTTTTTAAAATCTAATTCCACAGACGATTCAAAGTAACCATCAGCTCCCGTTTTTTGAGATTTCTTCAAAATATTATATGGACTATAAATAACCCATCAATAAAAGTGCTTACTTGTGATCCCTCTGATCTGAAATTTACAAATAAATCTGCTAAGCGAAAATGATCCTCGATAACATGAAGCTGATTTTCTGTTTCTGGCCAAAGGACGAAATCATATCGTGCAAAATACATGTAATAACCCAAAGTGCTCAAATATATAGTGAATTCCTGATTGCGAACTCAAAAATACCGTAAAATGATTATCATCACCAAAATGACTGATTTTCATGGTTTTATCGCATTTTGTAGAATGAAACAACAGCTCGAAATGTAAATCTTTATCATTCGAGCAATTTTTAAAATGGTGATGACAGTTGTCATGTTTGATTCTCATAAAGATAACTGGCGGATAAAGCGAAAAGAAGGCCGGAAATCTGAAACCAACAAAAACAGATGGATAATAATCCCTCTAAAATCATAAAAAATTAAACTATTAGATAACATGCTTCAATGTCGTAGTTTGATGAAATATACCCCCGAAAATTATTGATACATGCGAATAAAAGGACTAGTGATAGCATCGCCAATTTCACATTTAATGCATTTGTGATTAAACGATTGGTTAATAGCCATAATAAGTGATAAGAACTCTCTTAAAAATTATTAGATACTTCTGAACTAAATTAACATTCATTTTGTTTTAAAAATCACCTTATAATTTCTCGTCAAATTATAGGGATTTCTTTTACATTACTGTTTTAAATTTTGAAAGATATCTAATATCTATTAAATCCTCGAACTCCAATTAACAACGTAACAACTAGAGATGATTTAACTATTTTAATCAATTGGCGTTTATAATTTAAAACTGATTTATCTGATTTTCTTTAAACGTCTGCCTCTTCCATGATATCCTGAACTGATATTTCACGGTTTCATGGCTCAGAACAACTATGAATATAGAATTTTAAACTTGCTGTGTGATGTTTTCCACATCCCTGTAATTAACCTATTGAAAATAATTAAATGGTAAGTTGAATTAAGCTGATCTTTTCGATTATCATCTGCATTTTATCCTCCTCAGACTGTATCCTAGTTTAAGTCATAATTTCGAATATTAAGCAGATGATGATCGAATGGATATAATCGTGATATTCTAAACAAAAAGGAAAATCACGTGACATTCAATTGTATTCAGAACTAAGACTTTAAGCATTTTAATGAAAATTTAATTATTATAATAAGTTGTAATATTCTATATTCCTTATGAATTATAAGATAAAAATAGTTATCCCATCATTCTATCTTGTTATAGTTGGCTTTGTTATGTGATCATGCGCATAAGCCGATCTTACTTCAAATTGATTATATAAATATTTTAAACAAGAAGAGACAGTATAAATTCCATTGAAATTTTTACAAACCATTCAAATTACAACAATACATGAGCAAATTGTTCAATTAAAAAACTTGCAAAGAAATCTCGGTCTTTTCGACCTAACTCCTAAATGTTTATCATTGGTCACCTTCGTTTTATTACTGTTTCATCCTCGATTGATAATATAAACTATAGTGTCATTCATCGCATTCAAATCCTCCACATGAATTATTTGAGAGAAAAATAAAATATGTTGGGAATTTTATTTTTGAAAAACCTCCAGAATATTAATCATTATTTAATTGACCGAGAGATATAACACAAATGTTATTGAACATATTAGTATCAAGGTTTTTGATCTTGGCTTTGTCGACCACTGGAATTTATTAATCATGATAACATTCCCAAACCAACTAATTCATTAGGATATAAATGTTGGAAGTTGAGCTGCTTCAAGATCTAGACTATTAACAATTGAGACCAATATCTTAGGCATATTACGACTCGAGACATACCAACTATTTTGGAAATTTATTCTGGCAATCATGGTATAAAATCGTTGATAATAATTCGTGGATTTATGGAACTGTATTAGATTTTTTCAACTCGACGATATAATACTGCAGTTACTATAGTATTCAAAACTAAAATATAATATTAACTATAAATTTGTTTTGGAAATAATTGCTTTATTATTTCTTCATTTACTGTCATTTTATCTACTCACATTTTATGCCTAGTTACAAAGATAACATTCTTTCGTCTAGGCAGCGATAGGTAGGCTGCCAAAATGTGACAAATCTTGATATTTGAAGATCTATCATAACAGAAAATTACTGTTTGCCACTTTTTTCGAACTTTAACGATAAATTTATCTTTTAACAACAGTACCCGATTTTAAATTCAATCGTTTTCACCAAACGCGCACGCGTCATCTTTTTTATGGCACAATCTTTAAGATCGTGACAGAAAACGATTTTTTTTCATGATGTTCGAAGAATTTATTCTCGGTGTAAAAGAATTATCATTAAAATGGTCAATTACGACGAAAAAGAAATAACATGATTCATTTTATGTTAAAAACTTACGCGCGAGCATTAGAGTTGAAAAAATTGAAAATCACGATCGAAACGATTGAATATGAAATTCAGTAAGCATTAAATTCTAATTTTCAAGTTTCCGTAAGACTATTACGTTTAAGACCATTTTAAAAAAGAAACAAAAATTTTCGTTATGATTTAAGAAGCTGCCTGCCGCATTTAGGAACTTCCGTCTTGAAAATATTCAGTGTCATTTACGCATTTTTATTTGCATGGTAGTGAACTACAATAAGGTTTTTGGTTTTTTTAGCATCAAGGTTTTAGATGCTTGCCTATGAAAACAGCGGGCCTTTTATCTCCTTGCATACTTGAGCACAGTAGAAATTTGCACTATTTTTTGAAACATTTTGATCAATACAAAATGCTCCTTTGGAGTTAAGCGTTTTATTTTGTGCCATTTAATAATAAAGAACCATTTAATCTGCATTGAAAATATCACTTTAGACCTAGTTTATACTAATTTTTAACCACTTTCCTTTACTCACACTTCCATAACTAACATATTTACACTTTCTACATCTCGAGAACTCACGTTTAATGAAATCCAGTTTCCATTTTTAATCTAGAAATCTAGCTAGATGTGCATTTAAATTTTGAATTTTTAGCCTGTCCGCGAGTTTTACATTTTTTCTATTAAAATACGGCTACTAAACTTTTTATGGAGCGCCGTGTGACTTTAAAACCAATCGAAGATTTTTTTATCAATTTCTTAATAATTTAGTCTTCTCTTCTTTATTGTTATCTCGGAATTAATCAATAATTTAAATTGGTGTGTATTATATAATTCAAGCATTTATTATACTTTTCAGAATCTAAAAGGTATAAACACAACACATTATGTCCAAAAACTTTGATGATATCCCAAAAGATATCTTTTATGACATTTAAAGTTATTGAATCTTTTAAAAAATTCTGACTGAAATGCTTCTTGATAAAAAGGTAGATTCATAAATATTTGACTTACAATCCTATGTTCGACTGCGCCGACATTAGGACTGCAGAATAAAGACTAAATTTGTTTATCTTACAAAAAATAGGGAAGGATTCTTGTTTGAAACGATGTAAAAAATGTGATTGGAGTTTACGAGATAATTACGACAGTCCGAAACGCTTGCGCATTTTATTGACCGTGAGTTGCCTATAAATGCGTTTACAATTTCTAAATTTGCATCTTGTTTAAAATGAAGTTATTATGGTGTAACGTATGAACCTGGTAATCCCTGACCTTGGCAACCCGCCATGAATTGATATTCATAGAATAATTCAATAACTGGTTGTTTGGAAGTTTTGGTAGAATTTTAACCTTTTTATCAAAACCCGTTCAAATATTCGAAATTTTGAATCCTTAATACAAAATTTGTTCAATGAGATTTTTAATAAAAACAGAATAAAATAGATATTAGAAAATTTATGTGTACAAAGGTTTGTTTTTTTACTGATTTACATAAGGCAGTTAAGAATGTTGATAAAAGAAGAACAAAAGATTGTATTTTGTCTAATCAATCAAATGTATAAGCTTTCAATTTAGATCGTTATTTTTCAAATATTCGTGCATCTTTACAGCCTAAGATGATCAATACTCAACCATGCATTGTCCATTTTTGTCTGTTAAGCAGACGTTGGGTAAAATGAGATAACTTTTTTATGAAAATACATGAAAATTATGTTTTGATTAAATTGGCACTTTTCCTCTTTTGATTTTTTGATCGTTAAAATACACAAAAGCAATGTCGGCAACTATCGGGATAACTCAATATATTCGGTCTTCGGGGTAAGTGTAAACTCTTATTTTTGTTTAAATCGTTTTTTGCCTTTTATTTTTGTTTATTACATTACATTATCACTTAAAATTCGGCCCAAGCTTAAAAACTTTGTCGGAAAATTTAATATTCGTCCTATTGAACTCCAAGTATCCTTCTCGTTTGATCAACTACCTCTGGCCTACTTATTTGAGCTTGGCCTATTTAGGCATATGCCAATAAATTTTGTATTTTACTCCATCTTGTAAAAGGGCTTTGTAAGATCTTCCCATAAAGTCACCGGTTATGACATAATATCTAAAATTTATGATCTGAAGGGTATTTTTCCAAGTATCCGGATCCAGGTAGTAAGTTGTTTTGGCGAGGTGCAGTTTATCCTGTTGACTGCTAATCGGCCCATTTCATAAATATCCTTGAAGTAAAAACATTTCCTCTTTTGAATGAGCTTGATTACAGAGTGAGTTTAATAAGTTTCTGTAATTCTAAACCCTTTCTCCTCGATAACTCTGTCATATTATCTTTTGATCATGATCTCCCAGATAATCACATGACAAATTTTCAGTAGAACCCATCGAGAGACCCATAACGTAGTGCCAGAAATGTCATTGTCAGCAGAAACAATTTGTCCGCTTCTAATGACACTCGTTTTTGATCTAGCGTATATACTCAATGGATAAAACTCAATCAGAAAACTAACTTTTCGATTGTAATCGTTTCGTAGAGTCACATCTTGCTGAAATATTCACAAACGTATCCGTGTGATAAATAGCGTTAGAATTCAGTAGTGAGGTTTTTTATTGGCTTCACAAATATCTGGCGTATATAGTATAAGTTACCGTCCCATATTTATTTTGCTTTCAACAAAAATTAAACGATTGTATGTCTTCTAAAGTTATCCTCTTGGAAGTTCGATGGTTGCGGGATCATGAAAATAAGCAATCGAGTCCACCATAACTTCCTATAAACCTCAACCTCTGGAGTTAAGGTCATACAACTCACAAAATAAAAGAGAGAGATTGCTAGCACACATTTAATATATCACAAAACCTCAGGTTTTACCGTTTTTAAATTTCATCATTTTGCATTATTACATCTCGTTTCCGTTTCATACACATTAAAAATTGAACTCGACGTTTATCATTGTCTTTTCGAAGATAAATTACAAAACTGGGCCTTAATCGCAGGCTATTTAAAGCATCATTTTTTGTAAAATTTAGAATAGTTCTCATCGCCAAACACTATAAGCTTAGAATATCTTGAGAAATTTCCCTATTCAGCTCACCATATAAAATATCAATTGATAGTTCTTTTGATTAAAACTTGTGAAGGTATGGCATTAGTGATTCTATTTGCCATTTAGTTGAACCGATTCCTTTTCTTCTAAAAACATATTAGCTTTAAAACCCGAAATATCTATTCATTTAGCCAATTAATTTTGCCCGTTAAAAAAATAATTCTTTGGAATTTATACAATTTTCTCAGTAAAAGTCACAATGTGCATTTTGACCGTCAAATACAAGTCTTAAAATGCCATCAATGGGTACGAAGATACAACGACTAGTAGAATATTCATGAGTTATCAACAACTTTGTTTATTTATCGGTGTTAATAATTGTGACGACGTATGGTTATCATCGCGTGTGTCCTGCTGCACCCTCAAGCCTGTGTTTCTGCATTATTATGGGAAATTTTCGAGATAGATATGAAAATGTAAACGGAAATTCACTTGACTAAATTTTTTTAGTTATCATAATCATTTATTCTATTTGTATATATATTACACCCTTGGTCATGAAATTTTCCAAGTTATGGCGATGTCGTTTTTATTCTCTTATCACCCATATGCAATGAAAATTTTAAAAAGATAAAAATTTATTTGATAAACTCTGTATAGGCCTTAAACATGGCCAATTATTAAAATATGATGATTTCGACTATGTAAAAATAAAAAATTTTTGATAAACCTTGTGTGATGTTTTATTTAAGAGATATTGTGTCAACCCAAAATTAAACACTGAACAAACATTGGGTTTTTATCTTTTTTTTTGTGAAAGTTTTAACAATTTGTCATTTAGCCAGTTTTTATTTGCATCTACATCAAATCCATGTCTTGAGTATAAGAAATTTCATTCTTAGTTGAACATCAGGTCGTTACTCACTTCACCTGAGTAAGATTGCCTGTTGCTAACTCAACAAGACGTTTAAGTGTGTTTCTGAAGGGAACACATCGTTTGTGTCAAGCTAAAAGTGAATAAAATCTATGATTAATGTATCGATTGCCCATTTTTTTAAACTTTCTTTAATCTTAAACTCAATATTCCTAATCTGAAAATATTGGTAACATCTCTCAAATATGTTAAGGTTAACTTAAATCCCTATTTCCGGCTAAACATAATATCCTCGGATGTTTGTATAATTTATTCACTTGTGTTTCTTTTGATAAAACTCGACTTTTACAAAATTAGTTTGTTAGATTCTCCAATAGGATGTTTTCAATACGCATAGTTTTAATATTTGTCGTTTCTACCTGCGAAGAGATTTTTACTCTATAATCTTTATTAATTGAGACATGATGATTTTTAACGTTAAAGGATAATACATATGCCACAAAGGTGTTCTCTAAATGTTTTGGCAAGCTATAAAATTACTGATACCTTTCTTAATGTTTAAGTTAAATACTTTTGCATTCATTCATTAGCCAACGTTTTTACGATATATGCATTTTTCCCAAATTTTTGACAATTTGTAAAATTTATCTGAAATCCGGAATTGGATAACAGTTAGTTTTGTTGCCGATTTCAAATAAAAAAATGTTGGCTATTTTTGAAATTTTCATAGAATATTATTTTTATAAAATTACGCTTTTGTGCATTGTATTCACAATTGGAAATAATTTTTATGTCATTTTGGTGTTTTTTAACAATTATTTAGAATTTATTGATCTTCTTACAATGTTCTTCGGACTTTGTTGATAAACAAAATTAATGTGTAGAAATGGGAAATAATCTTTCACACCCATATGACCAAACCGGATTGACGCAAACCACAACCAAACCACGTACATCTAAAGAAATCAAAAAACTTAAAAAAGTTGATCTTTACAATGTAACGTACTTCATCCTGTCGGCATGACATCAAGGACTAACAAGGCCAGATGTAAAATCCAGTTCTCGTCAGTTAATGATTTTAATCACACAGTTAATGAGGGTCTAACATGGAAGAGAGATGGTGATATGTTTATGATTGCGTGTGGTAGAGAGTCCAAACCTCGAATATTGAAAATACATTTAAAATATTAAACCGCTCTCGAATTCTATCGAATTTGTAATCCCCAATAGCTTTGAAACTGGAGCAGGAGCTATTCTTATTTATTCATTCACGGATTTCTGATAAACCTCAAATGCTTGAATTAAATTATACGTACATTGAATACATGGGATTTACTTTCTCAGTTTCCTCCACCAAACGGCCTTGAATATGGAAACCCTCTACATCTGGACGAAGGATTATTTAGACCAGGGATGTAATGATTCTTTAAATCCTGTTTCTTTTGCGACGGGCCTGTATAAGGATAATTTTAAGGATTCATGAATTGATCCTTATCAATGAACAACTGAGATTCTCTTAAATCGCGCTTTCAAAAATCCTGGATGTTCTGTTTGTAAACTCAATGACCCAGGAACAAATGCCTGTTACCTTGATAAAATTGTGAATGTACCAAATTTTGAGAACTCATCTGGCCTCAATTCAGTGATCATGAACCCATAATAGGGCTCATTCGGTGAGAACAGCGAACTTGAAAAATATAGGAACATAGTTGATCATGAAACCGAAGTTTAATCAATCGATCATCTGAGGCATAAATAATTTTGCTTAGAATGATCTCACGGCATACATGCATGAGTCCATTTTTGCGAAAATCTGGCATCTTGGGTCGATTGATTCGGCGCCGACGTTACAATCAACTGTGGTCCTGTATTGATCAAGTTCGCAATTCTCAAAGAATGTGTCCCATTTCGTTTTTATGACCACAAAATGGTGGCCAGACCGGTTTTCCAAATCTGGTATATTCACAATTTTTTTTACTTGTCAGGTATTTGTTCCTGTCCCCTTGATTACCCCGATAGAACATTCTGGATCTCTAAGAGCACCATATAGGAACTTCCCAGTTGTGTAGTTCATAAGGATGAAGTCGCGAATCCTAACTACTATCATTATCTAGCACGTCGCAAAAGGTTAACGAAATTGCCGGCTGAATAAAAATTCGTCCACCTGATGCCGGTACCATTATTCAAAGCTGTCTGATGACACGAGAACGAGAAAGTGTATCCCATGTATTCAATATTCATTTCATTTACTTGAAGTATTTGAAGGCAATCAGCAATCGAGTCAGCAATATATATGAACAGATCGTTCCCTGTTCACATTTCAACGATATCGGGGACTTTGCATTAAAAATATTTTGATACATGTGTTATGCTTTCAACACTTATTTTCAATATTACGAGTTTGGTCCCTTTAAGATTCAGAGCTATAAACTCTTCAAGGGTCTTTCCATATGGAACGCACGTATAATGAGTGTGTAACATCTTTAACTGAGGGGAATATAAATTATCATTCGAAATTGAAAATCCTTGGTGTCAGACATCCATAATCTAGGATATTATATTTGCAAGCTCAATTTTGAAAGTTATCTGATTCGGTTTGATACCTGTTGTTCGGTTGTTTTTGACATCAACCCGGTCTTGTCATTTGATTTTGCCCTATTATTTATACTTTTATTAAATTCTATTTTAATGAAATTCGGAAGCAAGGCATTTAAAATCAATAAAAATAAATAATTGTAATAAAACACCAAAACGACACAAACCAATCATATTCAAATTTAGATACGAATGACAAATGAGTAATTTTATTTCAATAAAATTAGGTTACTCTTTAAACATTGGGAAAATTTATTAATTTCTATTCGGCAATAAGAACAAATGTTTCGATCGATTTGGTGTTTTATTTCAATTTTTCAAACTTTAATAATTTTGAACTATTTGCCTCCCACTTGATGTAATAAGTTATATTTTTCAAAAATGGATAATTAATATGTCAAACACGAATGATAATAACGGTGCAGTTAATTCATCAAGTGGAAAAGATACATGAAGCCATATTATCCGTCTATTCTGAATTATATACAAAGACGTAGTCAATATTCAAGAATCCATTTTATAAACCTTTAATACAGTACTAACAAGGGATGGTGACCACATTGATTACTCTTGTACAAAGATGCTCAACAACCATTTAATGAAGGTCCGCGTGGAAGTAGGGCTTGAGCATTGGAAGATTCAGATCGTGAGGGACGAAACTTAGAATATTGAAAGTATAGGTGAAAGATGGAAAACTTTTATCCAATTACGAATCATTTGAAATCCTCGCTGAATATCAAACGTGAAGAGAGAAAAATTTATTCAAATATATTGCACACCCTCAGCTAAGGTATTCAAAACGATTAAAATAATTTACACATACTTTAAATATATGGGATTCACATTCACATTTATATTCATAAAAGGGGGTTAATTGGTGGAAGTCTCATCAGCTGGACCATTGGTTATTCAGACAGCTGTGTAAAGAATAACAATGTTCTAACGCGTTTTTCAATTGAATGTCAAAAGATACAGTTAAGAATTCGCAACGTGATTTTCATCAACGACACAACTGGGAGCTGGTATATAAGTATACAAAAATCGAGAATGTTGTAATGTAGTTTTATCAATGGAACGGAAAAAACACTTTTAATTTAGACCGAAGGGTGAATGTACCCGATTCGGAAAACCGGACTTGGCAAACTTCATTTTTTTAAAATACACTAAATAGGGCCCATTCAGCAAGATTGGCCAATGTGAAAAAATGTAGGAACATAATTAATCATACTGTCGATGTAAAATCTATCAATTGTCTGTGGCTTAAATAATTTTATTCCTAATGATAACAAAACATCCTTGAATGATTTATTTTTTTTCGAAATTCTGGAATCTTTGATTGAATAATTCGACATCTACGTGATAGTCAACTCTGATCGTGTATTTAACAAATTTATCGTTCGCTCCGAATGATTCCCATTCCATTTTTACACTACTGAATGGTGTCCATTCAGGTTCTTACACATCTTGTACATTCACCTCTTGTTATAAATAGCAGGAATTCGTTCCTGATCCATTGATAACTCAAATAGTACATTCGAGATTTTTGTATGCAACATATAGCTGCTCTCCTGTAGTGTCGTTGATGAGGACGAACTCACTAATCTTTTATCCTATCTTTTGACACTCATTTCGAAATAAAGCCTCACAACAACGTTATTCACCGTCCACTGGCAGAATAACCCTTGTTCCAGTTTATGAGACTTCCACTTTACAACACTCTAGATGACAAGTAAATGAGAATGTGAATCCCATATATACAAGATATGTATCAATGATTTTTAGTCGTTCAAATCCCTGAGATATCTTTGAGGCAATAAATTTGAATAAATTTTGTGCTCTACCTGTTTGATACTCTGGGAGGACTTCAAATAATTTAACTTTGGATGATAGTGTGCTATCTTTAACCTCTATTTTCAAAATTCTGAGTTTTGTTCCTCCAAAATGCAAGGCTACAGAGTTTCCAGTCTCGTTTCATCGTGGAACCTCCTTAAATGGGTATTGAGCATCTTTAAATGTGAGGAAATGGAGTGTTCACCCTTTCTTGATAGTCATGTAATCAAAGTTTGTAAGATGGATTCTCAACTATAAACAGGTCTTCTTCTCTTAGACGGAATTCGTTGATGATATCGTTAAATTTTTCCAGTCCAGTTGATGAAATTCATCAAATCATTATTATTGTATGAGCCTGGATTATTATTTCCCATTTTTTTAAAGTTCTCTTTATGAATACCTTTGGGCATAATTTATCTGAAATAAATCGCATATTAATAATTGTAAAAAATACCAAAATCTCTCAAATAAAAATATTATGAATATAAACAACAAATCTTAATTAGGAATATTGTTGCAATAAAATGATATTAGCTATCTTTCGCGGGTTAGAAAAATATGTTAATTTAAAACAATCAATTTAATATAAAATGTCATTACTTCGCAATTTTCAATGTTTTACAAATTTTTCACAAATTTCCAAAATGTGGCACGCGTCATTACAATCTTAACTGATGAATGAAGGCACAAATTTAAAATTCCGACAATTGTAACAATCAAATTTAGACAGACATCTGAAAAAATTGTACCAGCGTAAACTTTGATAAAACATCTTTGAGTCTCAAAAATGATAAAAATTAAAGCAACGATTATTAGTTACAATTATCAAGTAAAAACTGTTACAATATTAATATATTACTTGTTTTCAAAAATGATTAAAATTACTCATTGAGAACCTACCATATGGCACAGCAAAATATCATAGGTTAATCTTTCATGATGATTCTTCTGCTGATATAGATTTAATAACCACAATTGCTGAATCTTTAGGTATTCTCTTAATTAAAATGTAAAAGTCCGTTGTAAAATTCTGTAAGATCTCTTATTTGCACATTTTCTCTTATCTACGTGAACAAGATCGTCCGAGAAATTTGAACCTTTTTACCAGGATAAAAACGTAATTTACCTGTGCAATTTAACTGAAATTAAATTTTATTTTCCTGTGAATTTCACCTCGGCACATCCATCAGAACATATTTTCATCGATTTTTTAAATTATTTTGATCATTCATGATATATGTTTCATACTTTTTTTTCAAAAGAGGTAAATTATTTTGCAATTAATAAATGATAATGCCCCCGTTATTTGGCTACAACGGTTGTAAATGTTATATTTTTAAATGTTATTCTCACAGAAACTCCTAGAATTAGTTAGGAGATGTCGTTAAATTTTTCATTCTTATCCTGAAAACAGCCAATCTAAATTTTGTATATTGAACCACCAATACACGCTACCATAGACTTAGTTATCACGACTTCCCAACATACACATCTATCAACATCAATCATCTCAAATTTAGAGATTTTTAGATCATGCTGAGATGGCCATGATTTAATATCGGAAGTGATTTTTAAAATTAAAGGAAATGAATTGTGATAATCTTATCAGATAATTGGTTTGGAAATGATAAATGCATGTTGGTGCTGACGACATGAGTTCAGCCAAATTTGATACAACTTATAAAAAAAATTATGCAAGAAATATCTTTACAAAATTCTAAACCCCAGTATCCAAACTTTCCTGGCGTGATTCGATATTCAATTTTATATCAAAGGGTTATTTGTTGGACAGATCATATGTTTCAGACACTGAGGGCTTCAGATGAAAGTGAATGCATTCTTGAGTTGATAGTAAAATGTCAAGGCGCTTCAGCCCTTATAGTTTTAGTTGCCTAAATAAAAAGCGTTTTTCGATATCAAACGTCTTTGAAGTATTTAACAAGATTTCTGTGAGTGTTAATGACACTGTAATACAAGTTTGCAAAGTACCTTTTTTTAATTCACAGATTAAGAAGTTAGACATCATATCAGACTGGAATTAAGACTAGAGGGACTAAGTTTTATGAAGTTTTTAACATAGTAATGTTAGTCTGCATCCGCCTTTGAAGATAAATAATTTTAACGTCATATTATATAAAAATTATTTTAACATGAGTATTCTGAAATTCTATGTAACATTTGATGAGTAAATTGAATAATGTAGCGAGTTCAAATATGAAAAATAAATGAATCTACATCCAAACAAACTCAAGGAGAGAGAAGACTGATTCATTTCAGATATCTATTTAATTTAAAACACGACTACTTAGGATGTTACATTCTGTTGGATAATTGTCCCATTCATACTATCAGATTCCTATTTGTAAATTCTATCTTCCAACAAGGCTTGATGGATATATTTAACTAGGATATCTAAAAAATGTATTTATGACTAGATCCTCGTCTCCAATAAAAAGATATTACCAAACGTTCATACAAGATGGAGAAGATAAAATATATGGATATACGCCCTAACAGAAGAAAAACACGGAGATAAGTGAGCCGTTTTTGATCAAAAACCAATTTATTTGTCGCGATAGGATGCATTGAATTAAAAAAATGAAACGGTTTCAGACACGTAGATGGATTTTTTGTGAGGTTTCTATTCTAATGACTGGGCAGCAAAGTATTTAACTTTTAATACACTTTAGAGTATATAATTACTCAAAATATTCGATGGTTTTAACAAACTCGATACGTACCGACTGGCCAAATATTAACACGTCCAAAATGACAAATATATATAAATTGTGAAATTTATTTATTCCTTTTTACAATATTATTGTATTTTAAAAATCGCAAACTAAGATATAATGACGAATAAGTTAATTTGAATTGAAAATCGTTATCTGATATTATTATTTTACAGATTTAACAAAATGAACTGATTTTGAGAGTTGTACATTCCGAAAAAATGGTTTAATTATAGCCGATTGGATGAGATCATTCGACAGTATTTTCGTTATTTTAAATTTACCATTCCAAAGATTATCGGTGAACCCACGCCGGGATATTTTTGTTTGTATTCGTTTGTTGCATAACCTGTTAGAAATATGTTATAGAATGATCCAATTTATAGTCCATATTTAGAATGGATTTTATCGAGAGAAGCTAAATCTTATAAAAATTCCTAGCGAACACTTTTTTATCTTTTATTATCTACTATTTTTTAGTCTTTGTCTGTGTAATTGATGCAAAATTTAATCCATGAAACATTAATGATGCCTTCAGAGCAAGATGCAGATCAACGATACTGCACAAGTGTATTAATCTAAGGATTTTCTAATATGTTTTTTTGTGGCTTATATTTATAGTGCGGAATTTATAAATTTTAAACATTGAAAACAGTTGGGTCAGCAAATTTTTCTGAAAAATCGTCGAATTATTATCTTGAAATTATCTAAAACTGGTCTCTGTTCTAAATTAAACACTCTTTACCTGAGTATATTTTTTAGTTATTATCCGATTTCGAATTTAATATATCTGACAGGATTCAAAAAATCAATGACAAATGCTGGTTAATATCTCGTAGAGAAGATTAAAAGCCACTGAAGGTATTTATACTATCAAGTAATAAGTGGGCTATATTACCTTTTTGATAATGATTAAGAAAAGTGAAATCCAACCTAGAGAAGATACACGAATTACTATTATTAGTGCAGTTGTCTCTCAATATAATTTTGTTTGTTTATTTAAACTAGAAACTCTGTAGTAATAAAGTAATATGCGCATATACAACGGGGTCGATTTTGAAATTCACCTTTGAGGAATTAAGAATGATAAATAAATTTTGTGATATTATCAGATTCTCTGTGTTAAAAAAGAGCGTGATTAAATTATACCGAACTAACTCTGCTAACTTCTTCACCCTAGACATAAAATTGTGGACTCTCTCTCGACATATCATCCTAAATTTCGCACGATGATAATCTGGATTGCTCATCCAAAAAAGTTAAAATGACTTTAATACCTTCGATAGGGAAAGAATGGTTGAAATTCAATCACTTAAAAATGCAATCTAAATTCTAGTTAAACAGTGATCTTATGAAACCGAAGGTATTTTTTAACCCAGGGGCGGTTTCATAAAGATGATTAATCATGATCTCTCTCTACTGAATCGTGTCTGGTTCCAGATACAAGGAAAATTATGGATCGGACCTCAATTTAAGATATTATGTCAAAATCGTCATTTTTAGGAAAATCATGGACACCGGGCATACATGACGGAAAAAGTTAAAACGTATGGCTTTACACAGATACAAGAGAAAATTGATGAAGTGGACCAAGAGTATTTGATCGATTTGCATGCGGAAATTTGCATTCGATGAGATGAATGTTAACACTGTTAAAGTAGTTATAGAACTTAAATGTGTCTTACAGTAAATGAGTTTTAAAATTTAAGGAAATGCGAAAAAAAAGGAAACAAAAACATGATTTAAATCACCATTAGATTAGTGATTCCGACGCATTAAAAGCCGATAAAAAATAATCCGTTTGAAAAAGTTCGCACAGTCACAGCCTTTTTTTATATTTTCAAATATATTAATCTTATTTTTAAATTTACGTCCCGAAATTTATATTTAAAATAACTCATTTAAAAAAAGTGTCATCTTATTATATAAAATCAATAATTAATCATAAATCTAAAAATGTTATGAAAAACTGTCATGTATTTAAATTGTAATGATTCTTGATAAACAGTAAATTTAGCTCTGATTCCAGTTTTTAAAAGTCCTGCCAAATATATTCAGTTACCAATTATAAAAGCGCCTAGAGATTACTGTCATTGATTGTGTTATGTTACTTATTTTTTTAACTGTCATCGCGGAAAATGACTGCTAACGTCTTTCTGTACAACCAAACATACGAATGTTCATTTGAAAAAACGAATGTGTGTTTCAACTATTTTGCAGAATAATATCATACGGTCAACTATTTTTGAAATTACTTTGTTCTAGAAATCAACTTCTCATTGCATAATTATTTCATCCCACTGAACTATTATCGTAGGCTTTGTAATTTTCAAATCTCAGCTTCAAAAAACCTTAAAAAAGGATTTATAAAGAGTGGCCACGTTTTCTCCTCTCCTTTTCAAATTCTTTAAATTTGACTCAAACTTCAATCAGACTTTTCACTTTAATCCTGAACTGTAAAACGTCAAATGGTTTTTACGGTACATCTTACTTCAGAAACTGAAAAGTAACAAATTTCTGTGTTCACGTTGTCTGATAAGCAGTGCGTTTCTTTTTTAGTGCATAGATATAATCATACAAATCTATGAATCATTTATATTTTGCATGAACCCTCTCTTTCTAACAGTTAAAATGATACGCTCGGTCTACCATAAATTCTAGATTATTAAGACATTTATCACACAGTGTTATTCCCGTTCTATTAGAAATTGTTTGGTTTCAGAGATAGAGTCAAGTTCATAAATTAGTGCACGGTGTCATTAATTGCTGTCTTGAAAAAATTAACCATTGCATACATTTTTCATAGAATATTATCTAGTCATTTCTTATCAAAGTCCAACATAACATTATAAAATTAGCTTTTGAAAGCCCAAGAATAAATTTCAAGCATGAAAAAGTCATTTGCACATATAGTGTGAATAACCCGAAAAATTCTTTTAAAATTCACTCAATGTTTAATTTTTTACATTGTTCAATAATGAATGACTTCGGGCATTAACTTATGAGCTTTACTGTAGATGATTTTTTGAAGAATAGTTGATAAACTTGTAAATAATAAATAAATATTTTCTAAATTCTGTCTTAGGAAACAGGAGTTGATATAGATTTTCATAAAACGAGGAAAAATAATTGTGCTTTAATTCTTCACATATATAGAAGTTATGGATTTTATTGCGTCCTGCCTTATTGTATGAAGTCTTGCTCTTAATTTCGGTTTAATCATTGAGAACGCCTCTAAGATTGGATTAAATTACCGGATGTATGGTGGTATAAATTGTATGTTAAAATAGCTTGTAATTGCATCTCTCACTATATGCTAATGGTAAACTCTCTCTTTGTTCATAACTATATCCGCTGCTTCACATTGCCGACTTTCGAGATTTAAGAACTCCTGCAGAAATTGACAAAATATTACTGCAGTACATCCACTAGTAATTATTTTGAAATTCTGTAGTTTAGTAACTCCAATTACGGTTACCCGAGCTGTTTCCACCTTTTGAATCAAGAACGACTGCTTTCTTATTTCTTTCAATAGGAGCGTAGACATACCCATTTACCGTATGTAGATTGGAGCCGCTTCATCAGTAAAATACAGGTATCTCATTTCGGTATCCTATCTTCTTAAGAACCAGAAAACATACTGGTATCTGAGCTCGATGTTTAGTGGGGAATTTCTAGAGGCAGGCTGTAGTCATGTTCTATTACAGGTTAATCTGTTTTTCTTAATTATATGGTAAATCGTAGCTCGAGATCAAGAGAGATTCGATTCATCTTTCACTGCCAGGGTTAATGTCACCACATGATTTATAAAAATATGGTATTATATTTGAACTTCCTCTTGGGAAGGTTCAGGATTCTATTGTCTACCTCTTTTTTTGGGGATAGATTGAGAAACTAAAAATTATCTTGTCATATAGCATATGATTTTCAGATTCATTTTTTGCGTCCCAAGCGACGTTTCCAGTTTTAAGGTATAAGTTTGGACGCATCTTATGGGTTGTGTTTGTAGCGAGTGCCATTGAATTGTTTTTGTGGCCTGTATCGTGCATTCTTTTAATTGACTTTTCGATATAATGTGTCGCTAATGTTCTTTTCACAGTGGGTGTTTAAGTAATATTGCTACCTTTAGAAACAATTTTTGGTCAATATTGATAAATGCTCACCAAGCAATGAATTCGCCCACAATTCCTAAGCATAAACGTAATTTAGAAAACTCAGACCCCTAGATAGTCAGATCAAGTCAAACACAGTTGAAGTCTTTTATGAAGCAAAAGGGATTTTTTTACATGAAATACAGGGTAAAGGCGTTACTCCACCTTACCTGGAAATGTTTGATTAAAAATAGGGATTAATTATTGGTTTGTTTATTTAATCTGTCATTTTTATGCAATTCAGGGTTTTTTAGACAGACAATCGTGGCAAAGCATTCATCTCAAGTTTTCAAGATTTTTTTGTTAAATTGCATACAAATATTAGAATTATATTATTTTGAGATTATCCCTAATTTTTGAATGTTATACCAGGAAGATTTTTATGAAAAAAGTGCCAGAACTCTGTGTTGAATCATTTGAATGTATAATATATTTGGGATATTTTTTGGTTTGTTAATGTTTTAAATACCCAATTTGCAGTATATTTGAATGACATGTGGATTTTTAACAAATTTTTTCGAGATTTTTAGAACATCAGCCTTATCAAATCTAATTTTAATTAATAACAATTTGATAATACTTTTTCCTTTCCTGATTTTCATTTTAATACCGAAAAATAATTTTAAATTCATAAATAGATTCATGCTGCAATTCTCTTGAGCTAGAGAGATTTTTTCACCAATACAAAGGGCACAATCGTATTCTTATATTTTACCTGAAGCTGCTGAGATGACTGATAACAATCGTGACGAAAAATATTTACAGTAAATAAAAGAAATACGCTACGACTTTGAGAGGAGAATATTTACCTGGTCAGCATCGATGGCGAAATGCTTGATTTATGGCACTCGAAAGACATGATTTACTGCAGACTCGGCAGCATCAACCACATTTATGTCATTATTATCCACAAAAATTAAATTTTATAGGAATTTCTTTTAGAAATAAATTTTTTGAATGTTTTAATTCAAAAAAATTATTGATTCGGAAGGAATCGATGAGAAATTCGCAATGTAAATTGATCTAAAAAGAATCAAATTTTTTTGAGTTAAAAATTATTTCAACAGAATATCGACGTCATTAAATTTTAATTTGTAAATACTGACCTGTTTAAGAATATGCCCCATTTAAAAAAAAACATTCAAACTTTTATTCTAGGATATATCCATTTTTTATATGATTTTATTGTCAAAGAGTTTTGATTAATAAATATTTAGTCACTGGATTTATTTTGTAACAAAGAAGCCACTTCGACATCAAACTCTGAATAAAATATCTTTGTTTATAGATGAGCACGCTTGAATTATATTATCCACTTTCGATTATATTTTAGCACAACGAGTTTGCAATTAAAATTATCAAAAACGAATTCTCATCAATCAAAAAATAAGATAATATTGCCGTGTATTGACTAAATTTCTAAGAGAAAACTCATAGATTATATATTTATGTATGAATTAAAGGGATTTTGTATTTTTTAGGAAAATACTTTTTTGGTGATAGTTGAAGTCAAACCCGTTTTTAAAATTGTCTATTTGATGTGAGTAAGAATATAACAAGAAACTTTAGCAAAATCACACTATATCAGATGGCATGATAACTGTTTTTAACACCATTTTTCGAAAATCCGATAATTTAAATTGAGAGTTCGTAGACATTTTAATTGAAAGTATTGAAGTGATATTTGACAATAATAAGCTCAGAATTTATTAGAAGCATCACAGAGACTCTATCAATAGAAAATGTGGATTCGGTTGACTTCGAACTAACTGAACACCGAAAGAAGTTTCCTTGATAAAGTGCCTGATAGAACAGAAAACCTCCCTTGCTAACTATATCAACAAATGTCAGACCTGCTTCTGAAATCCCCGCAAATATCTTTCTAAACTATAAGAAACAGGAACATATATATATACTCCTTATATGGCAACTTGATTTCAAAATTTCATGCCCATACAAAAAAGTGCTTGTCTTAATACCATAACGGGCGCTTGGATATTTATTAATTCCTAATATCTACAAGGCATCTATCAAATTCGCTTGACCAAGAGTGAAATATAATAGAATACCGTATTTTATTGATGAATTTAAGTGAAAGAAGTGAAACCATGTTAATCTTTGGAGTGGAATTTTCCATGACTCCATACATGTTATATTTTTGGGTTACACTAATTTTTGATCCTAAATGTCGGCAATATCCAATCAAGGTGTGGAAAAAGTTGTAAAAAATAAAAATTAAAAGCTTTAACCTGCAATACTATTAAGGTAAATAGTTTTTATCCATCTACTCTACAAGCAAAGTAATTTTCTCAGATCTGAGTAAAAGGTGCTATTCGATTGAAAATACATTATTATATTGAAGGTACTCATATCCAAAGATAGAACCTTTTAAAGTTAGAGACTAGAAGATCACGTGTAGTAATTTATGATTGTATCTATCAGTTAGCACCACTCCGAAAACATTCAAGAATGTCAATCGAATAATATCTTTTGTCGTTTCCATCACTCATCTCATCAAAATTCAATTCGATCACATGCTCTTCTTCAAATTAAAGAGTATTAAAAGTTCATGTGTGATTTTCTTCGACAAAACTTGTTCCTTTTAAACCCTCTAGGCAGATTCTACCCAGGCACCAATTGTGAAAGTTGGATCAGGGAATCTATGCGCTTGACCCAAAGAGCACAATAGAGATTTTTTTAAGTGTAATATTCTATAAGTACCAGATTTTTTTGTACGTTTTGATAAAATACCCTAGACATCTTGATTGAAAAACTTGGACATTTTGGATGAAAATTCTTGTTATTAATATATCTATTTTTCCATTAAGTTCTTTTATACGTCAACTCCATGTACTTCAATAATAAATTCTAAACTACGAAATTTTTAACGTAAAATTCATATTATTTTCACATTTTATATAATTTAACTTTTTAAAGCAATTATGTGTTAATTAATGACTAAACTAATTTTAATCTATTTGTTCCCAAATCTTATATTATGAAGGATTATTTAATTTTGCAGTAAAAAGTCTGCCTTAATTTTAATTAAACAGCGTTCAGGCACTTTTTTATTTACACAAAGCTCTATAGGTTGATATTGAAAGTGATTCTCAAGATCATTTGAAACTGATTCCAAGGATGACATCAAAAATTGGATCAGTTAACACCGTAAGTCAAGTTTATCGTGATGAACTAAAATATACGCAATTTGGTGATATTCATTTTGGAAGACTAGTTTAGTGATTACAGTTATTTGTCGTCATTAAAAATCATAAGACAAACGTTTGAATTATACATAATCTGATATTAAACAGCATTAATTTATGTCGTCATGACGTTAGCACTGCTGACGTAGATAAATCGATCGGTATTTGCAAGATTTCTTACGGATTTTCTTCGAATACCTTGAAATAACAAAACAATAATTTAGAGTAATACAAACATATTAAGTGAAATCTGAAGTTTTAATGATTTTCGAGTGCCGTATGCAACGTTTCGAATTTTCATACTAAGAGAATAAACAAATACACAATGATAATTGACCTGCGATGATGCAGGACTATATATAAACAACGAAATTCACTGTGTCATCATTTTGCAATCCCTGTATTAACAATCTAGATTCTACCAAGCAGTATAATTTCAACTCTAGTGATACTATAGTCGTTTAACCTAAATTTATATTTTTCCAATTTTTTATACTAATTTATCTGTGACGTCATTTTTTCAGCTTCAATTTTAACTATTTCATTTGCCAAGGATCATCATGACTTAAAGAGCGTTACAATTATAATAAGCGTATTAAAAGTGGTTTGCATGTAACGTTTGATCTTGAGAAATTACACCTTGTCGGTAAAAACGGTGTGATAATATTGCTCAATAATTAGAAAAGCATATAAAACCTGCTTGACGACATTTACTCGGTAGATTTCGTATTATCATCAGCAGCTGGGCGTTGATTGACCATTTGGAGATGTTTATGAAAAAATCACAGTCATTTCAGCTGTTCTACACTTTGGCTCTTGTAGTCTTGTTGGCCTCTAGATATTCAGATTGTCAATGTCCTCCGGTGAGTAATTTTATTTTATTATTTTTGGATAGGAGCACTGATTCTCATGTCGCGCTCGGATCCAACGACTTCTGCATAGTATGTATGCATTTTGATTTTTATCAAATAAACAGAGTCTAACAATACTAATGTCGTTCACTCTCTTCTTGCAACCTGCGAATGGATAGCGGCGACTGAACTAGAGCTTCTCTGCTAGATTTTCATATTTTTTCTTGGGATTAAGCTCAACGTTTCCCCAGCGCCTTCTGGTTATCGAGAAACGTTTATTTTCATATTATCATAATCTTTGGTTCCTACTACTGATGGAATTTATCCTCCACCATAAGTTACCGTCACGTTCATTTAGACCTTGGAACCCTTATCCTTTTAACAGTCTGGTTATCGAATTTTTGACTTTGTTCCCGATATGTGTCAACCTTGAAAATTAGATTTGAAACACCTTAGGAACGACAATACTTTGATTCGAATTATTTGGATAGAATTTAAAGGCCGACCACGCCACATAGTTCACCCGTCCGTAATTGAGAGAGAGCGAATACATCTGCTTGCATTTATTCCTATTTTAATATCTAGCCATGTGGGGCTAGCTGGAGATAGCTGATCCCGTATGGGACTATCTTCAAGGTGATTTTGTGATCATTGAGTCATACAGCAAAACCACTGATTTAAAAAAATGCAGAATAGCAATTCTATGGGAATCCCAAAATACTGTAGGGTTATCCCATGGATGAGTGGTGAATTGTGGCACCTCGTATATTTCGCGGGTACCAAAAGTTGAACTTTATTGCCCTCCATTAACTCGGAGTATAGAAATTCATGGCTGTCGCATTTCCTCATGGAGTTGTAATTTCAAACAAAAATCTTGGATGTTGTTTTTCGAAACCAAACCTTGCTTATGGTGTTAGTTACGCGATTAGCGGTTTCTCCATGGTTCGTTTTCTGTTTAATACTAGGTCATAAAAATGTGGCTTTTAATAATTTACTTTTCTTGCAACGGTTCAGGTTTGTTTAGATTCTCTCGGAAATGGAACCGATCAATCTAACATTTAATATCATTCAGACCTACGAGTTCTTTACAGACGGTTTTCAGCGTGATGAATTTAGAACAGTAAAGATTTTGGCCCTCAGAGAGACTTTTCTGATCTTTTTTAACAATTTAAACATACTTCAAAGGTTTTTAAATCACAAAAATACATAAGGCTGGGCCTTTAACTTATTGTTCTGTCGAAAGTCATTTTTAATAATCTTACATGAAAATATTAAGGCTAGATATGCGTCAAACAGCCAATAGTGGTTAAAAATTAAGAGGGATGATTTTATTTTTGAAATGAGATACTTTGAGTGGTGAAATGGGAAGTTTACTTTGTTGCATGATGTATCAAAGGTTATAGGAATACATTCCCAGAAGTGTCTTGGATGTTTTTAAATTCTTATTTTAATTATCTTTTAAATTATAAGATCGATTTTTCTCACGGCACATTTTTACACTCGTATCTTAGGTTCTGGTATATATTCAGTTCTCATTAAGCTTGAAGTGAAAATATCTATTTTTTGAATCGCAGCGTCGCGTTTGCATTACTTTTCGGGTTTGTCGAAAAACAATAAACAAGCGCATATTCTTGGCTTCTAATAGCTATTTTTTACTTATTTCTAGGAGCTCATGGCAATGTTGGAAAATGTGATCGCTAAAGATAAAACATACGAGGATCTTGGAAAACCCGAATTCCCCAATGATGATGAACTCGAGCTTGGAATTGAATGTGTTCTCAAATGCATTTTTGAGAGATCCAGTATTAAAGATTAAATATCAGGTGATTTTTTCTGTTTTTGGGCAAGTCTCTTATTACTTGCTGTACTCGCGCGACTGTGTTTCGACGATTGTACAAAGAAAAGATGGGAATTGATGAATCAGGTTTCACTGAGGCTTACGGCCTCTGTGATGTACTTAAAGAAAAAATGTTGACCTACAATACTGAAGAATTAAATGGTGGGTTGCTACCATATTTTTCTTCTCAGTATATATATTTATTGGGTAGGGCCTATTAGCGCGGATACTATTTGCGCGGAAGTTTTTTCTTCTCTATACATCTAATGTTTATTTAAAGGTACCTTTACTAAATTGATTTTCCCCA
>JWZT01004623.1:440062-504809 GCA_000827895.1 Thelohanellus kitauei
GATTTTCACGTACATACTCTGTCGCGTTCAGGGCCAAAGGAAAGTTTTATGCCAAAATTCACTGATATAAAACACATAAAAAGGTTCTGTAATATTGACATGGTTGCTGGATCGCTTGCTTGTATTCTTCGCATATTTATAGTTTTTATTTTATAAATTTATGCCCGGCTCCAGCCAATTTATTACATGTGCCTCGAATATTATAATATGGTAAACTAACAGGCTAACACATAGTTACTCTAGTCTATCAACAACTACACACATCATAGGAACAGAATCCTACTTAACCATCATATTCGCCAGTGTCAAATTATTTTTGTTTTTTTTGACGGCTCATATGCTTAACTTAATGATTTTTGAGTGACATTTGTTAATATAGTTAACGCAAGCGTTGTGATTTTATGTGTAAATTGGGGAAAATCGATTTAGTAAAGGTACCTTTCAATACACATTAGAGGTATAGTGAAGAAAAAAATTCCGCGCAAATAGTCTCCGTGCAAATAGGCTCAGCGCAACTATGGCATACTCATATTTATTATCTAGCATATTAGAACCTGACACGAGAAGTGGTTCTCGAAAATTTTACAAAATTCGTCAGCCTCCTAAGAGGACATACGAGTCGATGTCACCTTCGTCGGCCATGGAAGGTATGACAACATTCCCAGAAGATAGACCTACGATTCTTCTCGCTGAAGATGACACTACGGTGCCTCAAACATCTCAAGATTATGCAGTTGGAACAGACGGTGACCTCAGCAAGCCGTAATAATAAATCCTAAAACAGGCCGAAGAAAATTAGGTTCCAACAAGAATAAAATGGGACCAGAATAAAATTCTTGAAGCTAATATGATTTTGCTGGTTTTTACTTTGAACGTTTTAACTTCTAATAATTTGGGATTCTTCAAATTGGATGGACAGTTTATTAGTTGAAACGGGCACAGAAAGGAATGAGGCCTCCATCAAAAATGATTCAGTTTTACTCATCATCAATCTGTTTGCACTTTAAGCGGTTCAAAAAGAGTTCAACGGGGGAAGATTTTACAAAGTGATCGAAAGAATTGACTATTTTTGACCGTAGACCAAATATCTACATAGTGTTCCTGTAAATATTCCGAATTCTCCCGTGCGGGTTTTTACCTCGCTTTGTAATAAACCTATTCATCATTTCAAAGTTTAATTGTCGGATTGTGCGCAATAAAAAAACAATGGCTGCCGAGATAGTTTTTTTCGTTTTGTTCACACAGGATGGTTGTATTCGTGGTATAAACCAGATTAAACTTTTTTTAACAGATAAATAGAATAAATTTAAGAAACAGAGGTGTGGTACTAAAGGACCACCCATATCTACCTAAATCAACTAACCTGCTAGGCCAGCAGGTTGTCCTTTGTTACCAGTGACGTGGCTCGAAAGAAAAACGTACGGAAACTATCTTATAAAAATTACAACTTAAATATATAGAAAGCAATAAGTGAAAAAATAAAAGATGGCCATATGGAATATTGATTGTAACGGCAAATGCTAGTTTTTTAAAAAAACATTTTTTTGGTCTTGATAATTACTGTTGTTTAAACTAAAATTGAAACAAGCCGAGCCTGGCAAAAATGCAACAAAAACTACAATAAAAAACGAGCTTTATTTTGGGGATGGACACACCGATGCAGCGTTTAAGAAGCACCAGCATGTCCTTAGAAGGATAAATAATAAAATTTTTCCGCCGAGGGACTTGCCAAAATGTCGAAAAAGGCTTCCGTCCCTACGTGTATGGAAACGATCGTTTAACTTGCCACCACTGATTCTCTACATTTTTTGTATGGGTAACTGAGAAAGGTTTCAAAAAAAATATAGCTATGTTTGAGGGCTAAATTATTCCACCCCTCTTGTGTCAATCCATCATTGCCTTTGACACAGTGAGTAATAATCAACGAACCACGGTGTACGTTCTTGGAAATTTTATCGATCAGGCATATTGAGTTTCTTTTACTATCAGGGCAGGGTACTAAGAAAACTTCTTTTGTTTCACGGCAATTCCCACCCACAAGCCACTGCTCGTCTATTCCTCGTGTAATATGGAATTTTTGTCTGCTGAATTTTCCTCGTCTACATAAACTGTTTGGCAAGGCTCACCAATCTTTTATCCTGAGGCCTCTATAACTGCTTCGATGCAGACCACTTATAAACGTTTTCCAAACCGAAATGGTTCGGTATGACAATAAAGTGTTTAACTTTCTGATATTGCAGTCATATTTAATACAATGCTAGTCATCTTTGCCTTTAGCAAATTCTGAACGGAGAATTAAAATTTCTTAAACCCATATGTGCACTTTCAAGAAAAGTCCCTTTTCTAATCGAGAGATATTTAACTTAGGTCATTTGCGGTTGTGACAGCGAAATCATAAGGGAAATCGCGATCCTTCCTTCCTATTATCATAAATCAACGCGCATGATTTTCTGCATCTTTAACAAGTCCTTTCCAGTTTTATGAGTCCCAATTGACAACAAAACGTTATAATCGATTCCATATATTGCAGCACATATCTCATCAAAAATATACTTTGTAAACTGGAATCGACTCTAAATCGAAAATTACTGCGATGAAATTTGTTTTTAAAAACGAGTGATTCTATTTTAATGGCAAGGCGGGCGCGCACTTTTCAAAAACATGGTGTTTGGTTGAGATAATTGAAATCATTCACTTCTAATTTTCCGCATGTGAAAATTGAAATACATATTAGATTTAACATATAGAGGAAGTATACAAATAAAATTAATGCAAATTATCTCTGTTAGTTTGTAAAGACTTACCTCATCAGCATCGAAAACTCATAAACAATGACGTCTAAAATAGCGAATCCGGTGTTCCAATTTAATACGCACTCTAATAGATTGGCTCCAATGAAGATGCAGAGCGTCGCCTCTGAGGTAAACAATGATTAATAAACTTCCCACCATCCTGATGTTGACCTTTATCAAATAATTCTATGCTGCGACAGACTTGCATGAGGCATCTGATAACCCTCCTATTCCAATTTATTAACAACAAATGGGCAAATTAATGTAATCATTTACGAAAAATTTGATTTATTACTGGGTCGGCAAGTAGTCCTGCAATATTGTTGGTGTTTTTTTAAACTTCTCGTACAGAATAAATATGAGTTTGGAAAAAGAATACATTCCTGGACTGCGATGTCGCAAAGTTTGTAATGCTTCATGATTTTTGTGTTTGTTTATTTTATGTAATTCGGGGTACAACGGCAATTTAATTGATGTACCTGATTTTAAGAAAGAGTTACTAATACGGCAGGAAAATAAAACAGGTCTAAATCCTATATCAAAGTGATACATTTACTGTGATTCAGTGGAATATTTGTTTTTTAACCTTCTTAGAGACCTAGCAAGCAATTCTGACATTTTGAAGTTGATTCGCCGAGATACGCAAAAACTTAAGGTTGTATGAAAAAAGTAAACTTCTTTTTTTTCGACTACTATATAAGAGGGGTGGCCCATAAATTTGCTCCATAATGTTCATAAACACTAGTTTTTTAGTTTTTCTACAGTTATACAATTCATGGCATATTTCACCAACCAGATGATCCGAAATTGTACATATATAATGAACCATATAATTTACAAGCGATTTTTTGTCTAATATTCTCAATTTCGGGAAAGTTTGAGATAAATTAATTGAATATTAAAAATACAGGCTAGGTTGGCATGCGAAAAAAGGGGGAAATCAAGAAATGTTGAAAAAATTTATGGGAATGCAAAAGCATAAAATAACCATATTTGCCATTTGTAGTCATCATAAAAAATTAGATCCAGAGTATTGGGCTGCCGTATTAGTAACATTCTCCTGATTTTACACAGATACCAAACCCTAGCAATGATCGTTCCTGGTTTCTGTCCGATATGATATGAGCACATCATTTTGTAGAATTCATAAATTTCGGTCATAATTGCATGCAGATAGAAAAGAGACGTCAGCTGAACCCAGGAAGAGCGACAGAAAAACAATTGCCCAAACTTATTAATTATAAACAGTTTAGATTCGCCGTTTACTTTTGATGATAATTTGTTAACAAAAATTTTGGTAGCCTGAGTAAAAGGCGCAAATTGATATGAATGACATTGCTTTAATAAAATCTCTCTTAATTTGTTGGTTTTGTTAAAATATGAATGATATTTCAAATAACAGAACTCATTTATAGTTATAAAACAGCCATGGGTTATACACGGTTAAAATCAACTGCTTGAAAAATAGTAGATATGCCAAAAATTTAACATTTTTACTCGTGATATGGGATACTGGGTATTTGTCCGAATTAATTTAATCCCATTCAATTTGGCACTTCAAAAATTTACCAATAAATAAAATTAATAAATATTGTCTAGAATTCTGTAATCTCGTTGTTTGTGATCCTTCTATAATAGGTTTCTTAAGTCGGTAGTAACAATCGCCATTATCTCGCATTATGGCTGCTAGCTCAGCTCTCATAGACATAATAGCTTAGACTCATTTGCAGGTATACTGCTCTTTACATAACCTTAAGTTATTTGAAAAAACCTCGTCTATCTGGTTACGGAGGTGGAAATATGAAAGTAATTAAAAAAAATCATGATCCTTTTAGCTTAAACAATCAAAGATAGTTTAGGATAGGGAAATCTAGCCTTGCCGATATTAGAGCGCATCGAGTATTTACCAGATTTCTATTTTCGATGCCTCTAAAAATCATTTTCTTAAAGTATTCCATAAAATTGGTTCATTTATAAGGCCGGGTATCTTTTTCCTAGTAAACTATAGCGTATCTGATCACCTAAACAAAATCAGATATTCATAGAGCGTATGTTCAGTACTCTAACAACTGCTGTAGTATAAATTTATTACCGACCATTTTCTCGTTTACACGAATTCATAACAAGACTGCGATGGTAAGTACCCATACACATTGAGGGATGTCAAAAATCCCTTAACTATGAAATTACAGAAAACAAAACAATATTCTATAAGTTTTTTCATGTTTATATTTTTTCATAAATTTATGATACGTATAATACTATTGAATAAAACCGATTTGAAATAAAAACCGTGTAATATGCTATACCTTCTTTTGAGAGAGCTGTCATGATCACTACCACTGTTAAAACCATCTTGTTTACATTGTGAAAAAACACTTGAAGAAATTGAAACATTACATTTTCTGACATCAAAAATATGTCTTAATCCCGCACGACAATTTAAAACAATAACAAATTTGTCTGTAAGCATCCAAAAGTTTCCAAATTTATAACAATTAGCAATAAATCAAATTTCCGAAATTAATATATCTTAAACATAGAGATTTTCAATGTTGCTTTAGTTGAATCTAATATCATCCAAAACGAATTATCAACTTAAGAAAAAATTATTTTTTGTTTTATCAACTAATGCTAGGTGAGAACAAGCGAGTATAGACGAAATGAGAGGTCAAACTATATCGACATTGAGAACTCGAACCAAAATTTAGAACATGACAAAGTAATATGATCTATGGAAGAGATTGAATGAAAAATGTGTACGGTTTTTACAATAACTAAGGACGATTCCATTTATCTGAATTCAATAAGGATTTCCAATTAATTCTTAGCGCCATTATTGTCAGTTTTTCAACCCAATTGAAGATGTTCTGAGAGGTTTAATTGGATTTTATTATGCTCTATTCGCGATAGTAAACAATATCTTGAGACAATAGAAAAAATGAAAAATAGAAATAATCATATCTAAATGTAGTTTTCTTTTATCGCGTGATATAAACATAAAAACATGACCAACCGTTCTCCAGCTTTATAGTTTTGAGACTATTTTAATCAATCTAATTCTTTTCCCGGGATGTAGCCCCCAATCTTAACATTATTTTATATGACACACCCCAGTTGCTGAAACTTCTTAAAATTATATTTCGTAATCATATTATGTTGTTTGATGGATTTAACTTAATTAAATTTTTAGAAATAGAAAATCAAAACGAGTTTATGTTTAAACAAAACAAAAATAAATTATTTTTTGAAAAATCTGTTTCTGCTTGTAATTAAACAAATGATATTTAATAGTAAGAAGTGGCATTTTTTACTGTACTATACAGCTTACTCAACCGTAGTTTGTTGTATATTTATGTTCAAATTTGAAATACCGAGCAAAGAATCTAAAAAAATTATGAATTGAATTATTTAAATTTTTTATCGATATTACATACAACAAAACCACAGTCAACTGAAAGTCAAATGTTTTTTATGCTTCAGAATATCATGAATTGTGGGAGTAATCTTCGCAAAAGCCCGATGAAGGTCATTCTATCCAACAAGTTTACATATATATTCCGAATTGATAATTCAAAGGTTAATAACCCAAATAAGCAAAGATAATTTGTTGGAAATGGAAAATGGAAAAACTATATCTCAAACAGAACGGGTTATGACTGCAAACACTTGATCAAGAATTAGGAGCGTGATAATAAAGTAATTTTTCTCTGCATCGCAATTAATGAGTTCAAAAAATTATTCCTGCGGTGTCTCAGGAACATTCTAGACTTTGAATGTGAATGTATTCCTTGATGGTGCAAATGGCGTTTCAAGAGTATTTGGAAAGTATAATGAAATTTCGTCTGCTATCATGTGAAAATATTATTTCAAACCAATTCTCATTTTATTTCAATGGACTAGTTAAACTCATTTTCATCGTTTAACTCAGATAATATTAATAACATGCATATTTTTTTCGTTGAATTTGATTTCTGAAGGGGATGTTGCATCGCGGAAGATTTAATCTGTTCAGATAATTAAACGATTGTCTCACTTGTTCCTTGGAGTAATAAAATTAAGTCATTAAAGATGGCAAAGATATGAAAGAGATATGCTATTTTAGGTACTTCACACCCATAACGATAAGTAATTTAAACTATCGTTTTTCCTTCTGATTAAAAATTGTTTTAGTTTTCCTTAAAGATCAAAAACACGGGTTAAAACTTTTCACTTAAATGTTAAAAATCAGAACCTGTCTCAGAATTAAAATCATCTCAGATGTTTTGAAAACAGTCGAATCTTTTAAGAAATCTCATTCATAAAATTATTGACACTTACAGTTAAGTCTTGTAATTCATTTGGTAGGATTTTCGAGGCTAAAATATTTTGATGCATCATACGAAGAGTTCCAAGGAATTTCGGTAACAAATTCTATACCCAGCTTTAAAAACAAGACTGACTTCCTTACATAAATTGAACATTATCTGTACAGGCCTTTCAAATATTTTCTCAAGAGATTTCGTACATTCCTAGACATTAACCAATTTTTACAAATACATCACATGCCCTAGTAGTTGTTTCAAATGTTTTAAACAAAGAAACTCTTATTTAATATCATCATTAGATATATACCTCCAATAAACCAATAATTATGAACAATATGCAAAGTCTGTGGATTTATCAAGCTGAATAATAATATTTTGAAAGTGTTGGAAATTCATTTCCTGAATTATGAGATCGAGAATATCAGCAGATGTATCAGATATTCTCTTGTGAACAACGTCAGTAAATATACAATTCCACTTCATTTATTTTAAAATTCGGCTCCAACCACCACTCGAAAAATATATTTGGCTGTCGGCAACAGTAACATATTATTAATGATGTGAGGTTTCCAAGATCTGGTAATTTAAAGAGCCCTCAGATAAGAAGCTACACCTTAACTAACCTAATTGCCACAAACCTAAAGTCGATTTTTCATTATTCAATCAGCTTTCAATCCTAACTACTTTGTGTTCTCATTGGAAAAATTCAGATAAAATCCAAATGACGTTTAAGTTTGCCTGGCTTCATTGACTTAGATAATAAAACTTTCCACGAATTCTACACTTAGATTTCCCAATTTCAGTTTAAACTATTTAAGTGAAACCGCATCGTAAACAATCGTGGCTAAAGTGTCTTCATTTCACGATCATTGTTTTTACATCCTATTAAATATATTTTTATTGATAAATTCATCAATAAAAATCACTGAACGTAGTCAACAGAGAACGTGGTTAAGTCTTAATAAATCCTAACAATTCTTTGTGTAAATATTACCTTCAATTACAGGAACTATAAAATGATGGCTTATTACTAGTTTAGAATAACTCATCGATTCGATTAAGCTACTTAGCGACGAAATCTTTATAATAGAAATAATATTTGCGATATTTTTTGATCCTGTGATGGCCTTAAGTTACGCATCGCAATAAAGTTAATGGCAATTATTTAGATAGTTAAAGATATTTGGGCTGCAACTATTTAACTGTTTGTAATCACAATTTTTTGATGGACATCATATCATCTTTCTAAAAACTATCAGAAAAAAAATTCAAACAACCAGGTGAATAGTTTGTTAAATGAAAAATTTTACACAGTTGAATAGAATATAAACCTCAATTTTCTATCGTCCAAGGCTACCCCTCAACATTTTCAATCGACACCTAGGTTTAGAACCTAAGAACTAGACTGTATATACAGAATCCGACTTTAATTTTCTCAGCATCCACAGAGTGTAAAATCGTCTATCTTACGCCAAAACAAACAAAAAATACCTTTCCCTTTTGTTGATAAAATTTTAATAGGCTCATTTTATTTTGATATTTTAAAAATGACAAATTGTCTGATCATAATTATAAGTGTTTCAAAATTTACTCAAAAGAAACCAGAGGATGTTTAATGATATCAAAAAAATCCAATGGTGAGTTCGTCAAATATAAGGAAAATTTTCGATGTCAATAAAAGAATCCTGACTCCCATACGCGAAAAATATAGACCATGGGCTGATTATAAGACAAAACGATGATCTACACAGCTAAGGTACAGGATAAACGTTTTGATCGATTGGCCAATTCATTAAATAATATCAAGAAATACCTTCATATGAAATTACAATTTTACTGTTTCAAGAAATTTTTTGATGATAGGGGACATAATATTTCTTATCCTTTATTAACCACAGATAAATCCTATCGAAAATACATTTTCTCAACGTATTATAAATTATAAATACTGAACTGACGATTTTCAACCTTAAAAATCTCATAAATTTGATCAAGACCTACTAAAATTGTATCCGATAATGTGTAAATGCACGGACACCAGATTGATACTGTAAAAAAATACAAAACAAAGTCGCATTTTTGGGAAACCGATGACTGATAAATCCTTGGATTGAATATATTTTATAAATATTTGATATCTAGAATTCGAATGGCTTTCCCATCATTTCCACGAGTATATCAAAATATTTTGTTTTTCATATTGTATACAATTAAATACTAGAAAATTTATATAAACTCTTGATATTTTTATGCATTTTCGTCCTCAAGAATTATCACATGAATATTTATATCTGTTCTAAATAAAATGTGGTTGTTTTTTTTAAGACTGGACGAATCGTATCATCGTTTTGTCATCAACATGCGTTAAATGGAATATTTATCACAATTTGTATGTTTAAGTCGAATAAATAAATGAGTTTGTCCAATGATTAATTCAGATTCTATCCTAATGTAAATGTTAGAAATCGTAAGAGCCGAAAATTCAATGGAACAACCACAAATTTTGAGAACAGATATTTTCTAATTTCTACATTTTCATAATATTTGATTTTAAGGACATATATCGATGAATCCTTAAAGAGATGTTCACGATAAGTTATTTCGACGCAAGATATATGTAGAAAAAATTATGTGACTATGAAAGGTGAATTTTTATCATCATCAGAAGCCAATTTTGCATACCTTTCAGCTGCATCCGTCGTTGAGTTCACATTAAAAGATTAGTCTTGTCACCAATGATTATGAATTAATTCGCAGTTGCGTTTTCTGAAGCCATACTGAATCAGATCTTTCATTTTACGCAAGTTGTGCCAAATTTGTCTTTTTCGAATGTAATTTTATGGTTATGAAGGGCGTACCCGAGGATCAGTTCTTGGATTCAGCAATTGGGAATTCTGATCTTTTAAAAATCACAAGATTAATCAAAAACACTATTTCACAGATTTGTGGACTATAAGAAAACGGAATCGATTTATACTTCAACAATATTTCTAAACATCACTAAGATTATCGTATTAACAAATTGGATTCAATCATACTGAATTCAATTTCGGAGGTTCTGATCTCAATAATGTTTTCAGAATGTTCCTTACACTATTTTTAAATTAGATCCTGAATACGAATGACCTAGCAAACTATGACAATGAACTGATAGAACGTATTTCTATTTATTGTTGCATCATTGTGAACGTTAGAAAGAAGCTAGAATGTATCCCAAAATGACCGCTACATTTTTTGCCGTATGTTGAGAGGTTTCTCAAGAAGGTGAGAATTACTCATTGTCGAAATAATAATTGAATTTTTAAAACTAAACCTCTGTTGATTTTGTAGATGCGATTTTCATTTATCTGCTAATAGGCGTGGAGTTAAAAAATTTATCTACTCTGTCGTGAGATTTTCAACAAAAATAATCACAAAAATATTCAATCACTGCCAAAACCATCATAATAGCTCTGAGAAAACAAATAAACTAAGGCATTTTGTTAAGTAGATCTTTTGCTTTTCTTGACATTTTCAAAACCTTATATCTTCTACAGTAGTTTATTCGGAAGACGCAAATAAACGCGTTCACTAGCGAATGTCTGATTATGACTCTCTATTGATTTGAAGCAATTTTAATGACGTCATTATTTTATATTTAGTAATTTGTAATTTTTGAATCATCAAAAAACATAGATTCAGTTATTAATTACAATAAGATTCACCATATTGTGTATGATTAATTTGAAATTCAAAAATATGAATCCGATCGCTATATTTTTGTTGGTTGTTGATAAACCTTGCTTATTTCAAGTTTTCTTGATGATAAATTACTGGTCTTCTCACTTAGATGACCTTTCACACAATACTCGGTAGAAATGAAGTCATAGAAACGGATTTCTGAAAACAGACAGTTTATAAATTTGATATATCAATTTAGTCCTCGTCTGTATTTCCATGCATTTTTTAATATCAAAACAGTCAAAAATAATCTGATGGGTAATATTGTTATACATTTAATCATTTGTTGCTATTCACAGGATATCCATCTATTATCACAGAAATTACATCTCATTACCATAAAAGTCAATTTATTAATTTTCAATGAATAAAATTCGATGTTGGGCCATTCAAATAATGATTAAAAGAAGAACTATAATTTAAAAGCATATAAAGGTGTTTTCACAGATTAAAAAATTTAGCTTTAAAACTAACAAGCCAGAGGCAAAAAAGAAAATTCCAATTATTGTTACTGTTGAAATTAAACCCTCTGATCTGGAACATTACAGTGTTTACGAGATATCAGTTTTAATGAAAAATGTTTTTTATCGGTTCAGTGATGGAATGATCATGAAAGAGTTGTGTATACACTGCAGCAAAAAGATCATCAGAGGAATCAGTGACCTATTCTGACTGCACGGGATATTTTGAACCATAGGAAGAGTTATACAAAAACGTGTCTGAATTTAGAACATTTATAATATTTATTTATACTTTCAAACTTTGGTCTTGTTTTAATTGTTAACTTATTATAACAAAACTGAATTTAATTCATGAGAGATGAAAAAATGGATATGTGCGACATGAAATCGAATTGGCGCGATAGTTGAAAGAAGTTCCTTTATATTAATATATTTTAATCATCTTGAAATTGATGAGATCTTTAATATGAAATTGTATCATTTTAAAACAAGAAGTAAATTTAAAACAAATATGATAATTTTATTAATTCCTCATATTTTATCTTCTCATTTTGCGTGACTTCAATAACGATCCAGAACTCAGTCCTAAATATAAGAAAACAATATTTAATTTGATTTCAGCTATTCTGTCTCAAACTAATATTTGGCTGTTTAAAATGAATAAAAAGCGGAATAACTTTGTTTCAAAACTCCCAAAAATATTGATCAAAGTGAGTTGATAAATTGGTGGTAAAAGAAGTGGTATTAATATTTATATAATAGAAGAATGAAATAATTCAAAATATATAGATAAACATCTTATAATTATACGATGTCTTTGGGCCAAAATCAACACATTTAATTGCATTTTGTATGTATCAAATATCTGTTTTTATTCAAGTTGTGCTCTCTCTCACAGCCGACCACCCCTAAAAATTGATTTGGACTCTATGATTAAAATATACATTGATAATTTTAACATGATTACTATCCTGACCCGTAAATCTGATAGGGTCCTTATAGATCAAACCAAGGCGATATTTAAAAACATCTGTTCTTATAAATAACACAAGAAAATGCGAAGGGCAATAAAATATAATAATTCTTAAAATAAAATGTGTTAAGGTGGTTTTGACTCAGCATATTTCATTTTTTTTTCGGTATAAATCATCAATATAACAGTAGTTGTTTTATTATTTTTGATAATTTCTACTCATTAGAAATTACATGATAAGAGACTTGATAAGCCTTGAGTCAAAAATATACCAAATCATGTACTCGCGAAAACTTGTCAAGAAAAATGCGCATCTGAAAAGCTAGTTATGTTAACATTTAAATTTCTTAAACGTAATGATTTGAGGTGTATGGATAGATAATGTGATTGAATTTTAACTTCTTGAATTTAAAAAGCGATGTATATAAAATGACAGATCGAATAAACTGATGTATGATTTGGAATAATATTTAATGTCGTCAGTAGTAAAATTTTTTTATCACAAATCATCTCAAAAATGAATTAATAACTATTTCCGAATAGAAAATTTAATTTAGTCAATTTCGAAAGGCAAATAGTAAAACCTGAATTTTTTAAACACTAACTTGCAACTGTCTCGTAGGTATACATATCGATTATTTATCCAAATAACAGAAATATTTCCCAAAGAATTCAACCCGGAAGTATTTTTCAATCAAATTCTTTCCTTAAACATCATGAGCATAAAAATATGAGAGCTCCAAAACATATATGTTTGAAGTGAAAAGACATGGCTTATTTTGTGTTAGTGAATTCGATGAGGCAATTTACTTTGAAGGTGAGTCATTTTATTTAAAAAAACCTCTATTCTTTTGACATTTAACAATGTTTATGCTATTTTATGTTCACTCATTGCAGGTTTAAACACAATCAACGTGGAAAAGAAAAATATACTTTAGAATCTGAATTTTTCGAGAGATGTTATTCAAATTTATCTGTAAAAAAAATTCAGTTTCTTGAAGAGGACATAATATAAAATTGGAATATTTTTTGTGTATGATCATAATCGCTCCCGAGAAAGTACTAACTATACAAATTATTTTATCCGAAATTAAAAAATTTTAAGGTTTAAAGATTCATCTTTATACAGAGAAAATATAACATTTTTATTATCTTTTTTACTCCAGAATCCTGTTTTAATTAATGACTAGAACGGTAGAGAGATTTAACACAGGTGCATACCGTTAAAACGATGTTTATTTGAGAGGAATAAGACAGTAAATATTTGGATCTCAAGATTCCAAAGGAACGTGATATCAAAAAATGAACTATTTTTGTTAAATTTATATTTTTTATATACACATCGATGATGAATATATCTGTTATTCTTAACAGGTTCAATCTTGATTTTATCGTTTATTTCAAATTTTTATGGTTCAAATTTCGATCCAAACACATTGAAAAAATAATGAAATTTTTGATGGATGGCAAAATCAGAAAGGCGCCAATATATAATAAACGAAATCTGCCAACTGTCTTTTATTGGGATAAATTAAAAGGTATGGAGGTTACATGATCTTTTCATCGATTATCGATAGAATTCATGCGGAGATATGTGTTCATAAAAATATATAGAACGATAATTTGATTGTAGATGTCTAAATACAAACAAATATAGTATAAATTTAGTATATTATTTTACATTTTTAATGCCTGCTATTTATTTTCTATTGTACGATTCTGTCTGTCATCGTTCTTGGTTTGAATTGCTCATACGATGGAAAAATTCATGTAAATGTTTCAAATCGTCAAAAACCTGACATGAGTCAATATAACAACCAAATCCGCTAAAAGGGATCCATTCTATCATCATCAGCATCGGAATATATTTTAAAAAAGTCCTTCGATTTTAAATGCTTTTTTTATGTAATTAAAAATATCGAAATTATTTTTAAACGTAATTTCAACATCTAAATTTTTGGTTTTGTAGAATTTAAATGGTTAAAAAAGGATACATCTAATTGAGAATAAGTGTTTCTACAATCGACTATTATCACTATGAAATAGTATAAGGAAACACAAAATTGTTAATAAATACCGTTTTGTGTTTGTAATGGGAGCCTGGAACCATATCAGCTACCAATCGGCCTTGGGCGTCGAGTCTGGCTCTCAAATGTATCTAAAATTAATTTTGTGTTTAAAGTAAAAATATTTCAATTCATATAACGTCAAATTATGACATGATCAATTTCTTTCTGAAAAAAATTAAGGATTAATATTATTAATTGTAAATTCATCTTAATCGTTGAAAAATAGTGTTCTAATTAAACAAGAATTGCCTCCAAATGATATCACTTTGACATCATTAACGTGAGATATGCTTAAAACATATATTTACAATGACAAAATGAAGTTCTTAAATTAAATAAATTTACATTGTTAACAGATACCAATAATAACTTATAATAATAAATACAATTCTTTGTACCTTTTGGTTTAAATCATTATATCCTGGTGGAAATGATTCCATGTCCCAACCACCTTTATTTTTTCTGGCCGACAACATTATCTGTAATAAATATCATGAAAATCAACGCATTTTTTAACGAAATGATTGATTAAATATTGTTAGCATGCTATCGCTACGGAGGTTCAAATAATTACCCAACCATCATCTGTAATGTCTTCTTGAGGACTTATGCTGAGAATAGGGCTCTGTTCACTTCCTTTTTTCATCCACACTATTGTATCACCCTGATCATAAATGTAAATCGATGAAAAATAAATTTAGGCAAACATTTGTACAATTTTCAAAGATAAAAGTTAAATCTACAATAAATACTAAAATCAACTATTTAGAATTATTATGTCTGTATTTTATTTAAATCGGTTCATAAAAAATTTCATATTCAATAATAAATAATATTTCCGAGATTATATAAATTCGTAAACAGAAACAAAATATTATCAAAAAGACTGTGAATCCGAGAGTTGAATCAGACATTAAAATGAACAACAGTCCTTCACTACTTTGTTTCAGTCAACTCAGATACTATTCCTTTCAAAGAATTCCACTAATATAATTAAATGTGGGGTTGAGAAACAGATAATTTTTGAATGGTGTGAATTATAACTACTGCAACAGATAACATTAAAAATCAATATCATTCAAATACAAAAACGGTTCAGAACATGAATAGAACCCTGGATCGAGCACAACTGATTAGCTACCACCTACAAAATAACATACATTGATTTATATTTTTTGAAAAAAATTATCAATTATTACATAATATTGGCTTTTACTCCTTTAGATGTTAAAATTAAAAGTGAAAATATTATTGGTAAAAAAGAGAGAAACAAGGAAAAATATATGCGAGTAACAAATGATTCACTGCCTGTATTAAAACCGCTGATTTCAATTGAACACTATACCTCTAGCCTGTGTAGATGTAGCAAACAATAGCAATAAAAAAAGAACATAGAAAAAAAACAATATTTTCATGTAAAATTAGTTTAGGTTTCTGCAAGCGAATCATCTTTATACTGTGGATTCATTCACATAATGAAATCACCATAATTGGTAAAATTTATGTGAATACTATTCAAAATCAAGGTATTCTAATTTGTGCACTGCACAACGAGCTATTTGAACCAGAACCCACTAATAAAAGTCGTCAATATTTAATGTGGAACCGGTTAAAAGTTGAAGATATTTTTATTATATACAGGATTCAATCGAGGTAGTAAATCGAAGCTATGCAGGAATTTGGCTTTTGATTATCAAGAATATATATAAAAAGCTTTGAATAGTTTCAAAATCAATACATTTCGTCAACCACGCTAATTTGTATCGTAAATCTCACAAAATAAACGCCATTTTATTTTAGATAAAATATAAATGTCAAAAAATAAATCTGAATAACCAAATAAAAAGATGTTGAGTATATTTAATTTTACAACTTCATTTAAATAAATATAAATTATTCACAAAAATTAAAAAGGTTACAATATGTGGCCATACTAAACATCAAAAACTGTCGCTCTAGACTAATTTCGCCTGGATGCAAAAATGATCTGTCTAAATAAAACATTTATGGCCCTGAAATAATGAATGTTTTTAGAAAGAAAAAGAAACTTGGCAATTAACAGTGATCTTATATTGAATTCATAGATGTCTGGATAGGTTTAATAATGATCGACGTAAATAAATAAAATTTTTAGATAAACTGAATTTGATGGTAAAAACAAAATTTGAAAAAGAAGATAATAATTACGTATTCTGTGGTCAAGGGGTATGTAAATGTCGTGAAATCTTCGACTTGAGGCTCATCAACCCCGCTTTGTGCAGAAGGTAACGATTTTGGTGACCTTGAGGATGTAATTGGTGGTGACCAATCTGAAGACGAGGTAAAGGACAACGAATGACGTATATAACCTCGAAATGATTTTTGAGACGATGGGCTATCTGAGGATCCGAATGATGACGCATCACCCAAGTCAATAAATTAGACTAAATGAATACAGCCGTTTGAAGAATCACTTTCTTCTGAAGATGAAGAATAAACGTAAACAGGGACGCTCACTCCTTCTGAATTTCCAATCTAAAAATCAGTGAGAAATTAAAAATGACAATAAAACCGAAATATAGATGACACGACAAGACATCAATAAGATCAATATTATTCTAGAAACAAACACTGCGTTTGAGTAAAATCCAATAAATTGTCTTTAAAAAGAAGTTTTTATATCATTATTTGTTTGAATTGTGAGTCGAACCAGTTGACAGTCAATCAATGGTTTGCTTTTGAAGAACGAATGCTGTTTCCCATGTTTAAATAAAATTATTCCAAACATTATTGTCGGATAAACATGACGATGACTGTTATTTTACCCCCTAATAAACGGAAATTACAATTTTAAAGATATATTCAAATGTCTAAAACTCATAAAAAATTAAATATTTCAAATCCACTCAGAAAAACATTAGATTTTATTTCATTTTGGTAAATAATTTAAGATTTTCTTTTTAATAAGATCAACTTTCTGAACTGTCAAGTATATTGAGTTTAACTTGGACGATTAGGGCGTGGAATAGCCCATGTATCAGAGGTAGATTCTCTGCAGGGATTTTAACGACGCTAATGTAGAAGAAGTTTACCCTAGCACACAACCTTAAATAACTTCTGTTAATTTGATAAATGTAATTAGGCTGCCTTTCACAATGTTTTAATTAAGAATATGGCTCATTTTAGGTTTTTAATTTAATCGTAATGAGAAGTATTTGTTTATAGAATCCATTAAATCAAGAATTTTTTTCACGATTCCTAGATTTACACACAAATTTTAATCATATAAAAACTATATCATTAAATTACCTGTTCGTTGCTCCGAGCATTCGGAGCTGTGATTAGATTCGTATCGGGATTTTTTACAACATCAGGAGATGAAGCCAGCGATCTTGCATCTGTGACATTATACGTAGGTACCTTCACCGATATGAGGGTCATCATTTTCTTCATCTGTAACTGGGCATCGAATCTAGACATAAGTAAAATGGGTATTTGAATAAATTTTATTTAACCCATTCATTTACAGACCAAGAAGTCAATGATTGGTATAGTTTGACGACGTCAAACTATTTCCAATCCTTTGTGACATAGAGTTAGCCATAATTTCATATTAAACGATTACCAAAATAAAAGAGATTTTTTTAAAACAGTAATATTCTAAAGAATTAACCGTGCGATGATCAGATTCGAATGCTGACGAAAATTTTTATCACTTTTGAAATTTAAACACTTTTTTCGTTTAATCTAGATATCAAAGGTTACCAGTTAAAATATGTACATCATTATAATGGAAGTTCCAAATTTTGATACAATTTTCGTCACAAAGCCCCTCAAATGTTTTAATATAAGAAGTATTTAACTTTTTTGATTCTAGCCATAATAATGTTAATGTAAAGTTCTAATGTTTATCTATACGTTACTCATAATTGTTAAGGGAGATTCGATTCTGCACTACAAAAAAATCACTCAAAAAAATCTCATTTGATTTTTGTATTTTAAACATTATGCAATTCTCTAGACACTGAATATATTAGGGAATGGTAAGCAAACCTAATTCCACATTCTTTTAATTATGAACTCCGTGATTTTGTAATGTTGAAAAACATTCGTAAATTAGTATATTCATGTGAAAAGGTTGGATTCATCATTTCATACACTCAAACCTCATTAATTTTATACCTCAACACTGTTGATATCTTAAAGTCATTTTTAAAGGTTCAGGGATTAAAAATAATTTTTGATTAAGAATTTTGATATTATTTAATATTTAACTAAATGGAAAACTTAGAATTGTTTTTATATAAGTAGGTTGTACGAAAACGAATAAAGAATAACTCAACAACATAGATACAATTTGGCATAATCAATCATCTAAGAATACTATTCTATCGAAGATTAAGTTAATTATGGCTCGAAAACTAAATGGGTGTCATATTTGTGAATGATATTAGCGTCTAACCATTAAAAATATGTGAATGGAAATTATAAAACATCGAGTCAAATCGTAACTTACGATAAAAGCCGAATTGATATAAAATGTTGATATTTTTCGAAATATATTTGTGTTAAACCTATCACAAAGATAAATCGATTTTAGTAAATAATTTCATTGATCCGTCAAAATGCACCCCTAACTTTGGAGATTAAGAACGGAATACATAAAATAGTTTTTGATGATATGCAAGGAAGAGAGACGCACAGCTGCCTAAAATTTGCTATAAACTCGCATTTTTGGATATGAACGGTCGATAAAAACGTGAATAAGCTAGAGGGAAAATTATATAAACCATATTTTAAGTGGATACAAGAAAATTGATTATAGCACCGTTAGCTTTTGTTCGCTGATCGTAACATCATGCTTGTAGCAACATTATTTTTCATAAATTTTTTCGAATATCAATCTCCTTTTTTTAGATAGATCTCGAAATTTATCAGTTTGATAGATGGTGAATGTGTTTCAAATCGTTGTTATAAAAACTAATGTGTCTTCTACGTAGAATACTGTTTAGAGAACTAGAGATTTTACGACCATATAACCTTTATATGCATATGAACAAGAATTGACACTTCTACAAAAAACACTTAAAATATAATCGTTGAAGCTGTTTTGGATAATTTCAACGGGAATTGGTTTATAAGCCTGACAGAAATTCATCAGAACTTTAGCTGAATTCATGAAATATCGCATAAATCAGGTTATTTATTTTCGATATAGGGGATAAATACTCTAATTCTCATATATCTATGTCAGATATTCTTTCAATGATCTCCTGTGGATATCGGTAGGTCGTAACTCAATGAGCCAGGAATGATGAGCCTTTCACGAAAACACAAAAAGTTGTTTAACGTATTTTTCTCCGCTAGCTGATCGAATAAGGAATGTTAATATTTTATGGTAATTCTGCTCTTTAAATTTGGTTCAAAGTATGAATGGAATCAGTACATTTTTTAAATATATGATGAATCAATTAATGTTTGGCGTTTTACATGCTGAAGGATCCACAGGATCGCTTTAATTCGTTTCATACACGTACCGCCATATACACGACCATTTAAATTAGGATAAGAAAAAATATTAATCATTGGCTTTCCTTTAATCAAATAATCAATACCAGATGTAGATGCTAAAAATTCTTTAAATTAACACACGCGCGGTATAAATGATATGAACCTCACATAATGCCTAAAAAACATTATCTGTAAAGGCGATACCCATAGCCCAAGTAATTAAAATTTTAGCATGAAAAAATGTCCGTGAAATTTTAATACATCTTTGATCATCGTGTGCCCAATATATTAAACTTTAGCTCGTATTTGATCTTAGAAAGATTACTTATTATAATATTCGAGAATTTCCGAGGTTTAAAGAAAAAGCCAATTGTTGAATTCACCAATATGTCTGTAAAATGGGTACGAATGTGATAGTCCTTGTCGTGTCTCTTGAATCGGATCGATATGATCAAATAAAGTCTAAAATATATTAAAACAAGTTTTTGTGAAATATTTGGCTTCTTTGGAGAAGAGGAGAAACTGGATGAATAAATAGGGAACGAATTATAAGAAATTAAATAAATACCTGGAAAAAGTAAAGACAGAATAGGATTAAAACAGACGCACGCATCTGAAGAATTAGTGAATGAGATATTTGATGCGCAGTTGCTTCTTAAAACGGAGCACACCCTCAAAGTTTTTTACGATCTTAGACCTGGTCAGTTTATTTCATTGTTTTTTTAAATAGTGTTTGGTCCAAAATAATATCCACTTGAGTGAACATCAAATTATTTATAAAAACTACCAAATGATTATAACCCACGGATATGTCAACTGCAGAACCTAGATTAGATCTGTGTTTTATGGCATAATCTTAATGTCTTAGTTTTTTTTAATCCCATCTAGTCCAAAGCGTAAATTAGTAAAAAAGGAAAGAGAATACCGTGAAATATTAGTATCAGTATAAAATTGCATTCGACAACCTTCGTTCAATATATGGACATGTTCGTAGGCCGACGGTAATGTACAATCTGAGAATGGTTAAAGGTTAATTGAAACTGTTAGCACTGTGTCACTGCAAAGATTGATTGAGGTCACACTTCAATCAGAATGTACCGTGTTAATATATTGAATGATTAATAACTTGAGTTAAATATACCGAATTTTGTCTATCACTTCTTTTAAATGTATCCAAACATGTACATAAGATGCAAAATATTTTGTTTTACGTTACTGGAATTGTTTGTCGAATCCTCAACATTATAGAACACGAGCTCAGATGCTGTGAAATGGCTAACCAGAGTCAGGCTTTGCCAAAAGTAACCTGAGTTTATGAAAAAACATACTAAATGTTCCAGCCATGAACGGGCTTAAAGGTTACGTACATCGCACAGAAACATGCTGATTCAATCCTAAATTTCCGCATGATTATTCCTAAAATGATGGCTTATCAAAATGATAAAGTTCACGATTAACGAAAACTGGGTAGACACTTTTTTAAAATATTCTATTTTGAAAATAATTTCATTATTTACAGAACTGGTATGAATACCTTACACCCATGGAGGAATTATGATAAATATCGTGTTGATGTTCGAAGTTATACAAACCTTAATGGAAACGAAATTCATAATATTACAAGCGGTGATCAAAGTACCAGCATCATTTAACCAAAAGTTATTCTAAAAAGTGTTTTTATCAAACAGGTTTAAATGCAACGCATTTTTTTGAAATAGTCGAAGTCTTAAGCCGGCCATGAGTTATTCATAATGTGTAAATAAACTATTAAAAAACCAATATGTCCTCCATATGTTTTTATTTTCAACAACATTTTACAATCATATATGTTTTCAGAACCTCCGTGAAGAACTAAAAACGAATTTGTAAGTTAATAAGCGTTAAAGGTGTATGCAGAATGTATTATCATTTGCTTCGAATTACAGCAATTAAGAAAAACAACCTATAATAACTGTAATTTTGGTGCGCAACTTTTTCGCACGAAAAATAAACCCCATAATTAGACTGTTTATCCCATCTATATGATCAGGCCTCGAATTAACATTTTTTGAGGATAAACTACCGATAATATTCACATTAAGGTTCTTCGCCAAATACAGGCAGCTTTATCAGAAACTATGCCGAAGTTAAGATTGACAAGGAACAATAATTTTGAGATGATGTTCGATAACGTTTTCAACTTTTGATATTCGAATAGGTATTTTGTCATTGTATATCTTCAAGATTCACTACATGCCAATTTGTATTCAGTCTAATAAATGTTAGCCGTCTAATTCCTATTTAATTTTGAAAATATTCATTTCTTTCGAAAAATTACACATCTTATACTCCCATTATGTTACCACGAGATCTAGGCTGGATTTCACTTTTTAAATATCCCACAACTATAAGTTTGGTTACCGGATTTTTCGACCAATAGTGCGAATCGTGACGATGCTTATTACGCATCCCAAAATTCATGGTTATTATTTACGATATTATGGCACAGTTTAGCAATATTTCTCTCACTTTTACATGAAATAATATTCGATATTATTCTCAGCAAAAGAGTAGAAATGTACACCTCACATGTTTCAGAAGTTCCATAATATTGCTAAAGATTGACCATGTATATTTAAGTAGGCAATAAGCATCGTCATAATTAGCACTATTCGTCGAAAAACCCAATAGTCTCCGAGAACCATTTAAATCTTTTGTTGGTCTGAGAGACATGAGAGACTACTTTACTCAATAGAACTAGTCTAAGCAAAGGTAAATTTCACTTAATCTTAGATATTTATTATACTTGGCAATTTTTCTTATTTAGGGTAGGTTATTCTGTTCCAATCTATACCTTGAAAATGGTACCAATATTCATACTGTTTCAACTTATCCGAAAATTGCAATATTTAATGTATGGCCCATTAAAAATGACAATGTGTCTGAAGGAAATCAATGAGTATCATGTATTGAGAAGCATAACGACCGGCATACATTTAACGACCTTAAACTAGAACTGATGAATACTTGCAAAATTCATTTCAACTGGATTGATGGTTTAAGCAGATAAATATTTAATGTGTCAGATCGAAAATGGATATAAGGTTTAGTGGCATGCCTTTCGATTTAAAATTTCGTAAGAAGACACTTGATTGAAGAAACTTTGTCAGGAATAATTCGGAAAAATCATTTAAAATTTAACTTTAAGATAACTTATAATACAGTCGATTCCGCGTAATTTGGACACATCGGGACTTGTCATCAATGGATTCTAATATGGAATTAACTAATTTTCCACGATACAAAGTCTTAAGTCTTTTTATTACCCCCATGTCCAGTGATTGCACTAACGATGTGGTATTAGGAGGAAGAAATTCAAGCTTTATAGTCTGTAGATTGTCTAAATAATGATATGCCGCACAATTGTCAACAAACAGCACAATTTGTCTTTGAATATGTTTTAAATTTCAGTCGCAACTGGTAAGGCAATTTAAAAAAAATTCTAGTTTTTTACGCATTTTTTTTTCCTGGTACTACACTGGTACACCCTCCATTCTCAGCCCAGTAAAGCTTCGAGGTCAAGCACTCTTGCCTATGATCAGTAGCTTTCGTTTTTCAGTACCTGACATATTTTTACAGTATAACATAGTAATGCGGTCCATCGCATTTTCGTAACCAGACAGTGCAATGATGTTTTTTGCATAAGGAACCGTCTGGCGTAGCATGATAATAGAGGCCGGTTTCATCAGTATTTTAAATGTCATAAGCACAAAAAATTGTCAAAAAAGTAGGAATTTTCGTAGTTTTCCACTTGTTGGCACTTTCGTTGTCGGAACTGCCCTTTTCATCGTGCGCTTTTTTACATTTAATATTGTGTCTTGTTTTCAATCGCGATAACCAACTATGAGCTGCTTTTAAATCGTTGCAGGTCCATTTTTAAGCTAACTCCTCTGACTTCGCCTTCAATATTTTGCCTTTGATATCTATGCCTTTGCCACTTACAATAGAAAACAATTGATCTAGTGCTTCTTCGACGTCTGGATCATTCCCCTTGCGTTTTCTTTTGAATATTCCTGCTTATCCTTCTTGTAATAACAATTCCTCCCGCATTTGACTTTCTTGTCGTAAAACACGCGATATGGTAGATTTTGGTACACCAGTTATCTCAGCGAGCCGACGATAACTTGTATTAAGTAGCTGGCTTTTGATTTTATCTAGCAAAGCAATTTTACTGGAGAGTGTGAAATCATTTCTTTGCATTTTACGAAGGGTCAAATTTAAGAAAAATAAAATTGTCAAAAAATAAGTTCACGCACTGTTCACGTGCGAGGTGATTGCTGACTGAATAAATACGCAACAATTGAGACAGTCGTCACGCGCGAGGTGTATTGGTAACTGAATAAGATTGGCTTACGTCGCGCCGATCAGCTGTAAGACATCACATTATATCAAATTCTCTGTAGATATTTTCTTGAGAATATGTTTATCATAATATGTACTGTGATCTTAAATTTACTGTCCCAATTAAGCAGAACTTTGTCCCAATTAAACATATAAATTTACTATTGAGTTCTTGGTTTGGTTTCTGTTCTTGGAAATGTGTCCCAATTAAGCGGCTTTCCCAATTATACGGTGTCCCAATTAAGCGGAATCGACTGTATTTTGAGCCTTGCTACAACAAGTATCGAAACAAAATTTACGAATTTGTGAAAAAAATTCAGACGTCTTCCAATTTGCGAAGCATATGTTAGTATAAATAACCGAATATAGATTTTATTGTCTTATATTTTTTTGTTATTTGGTGTCCTTTCATTTATTATACCACATCACTTCATTTCACCATAACCTACCTATCTCATGTTTGGCTAAAATGCCGCAAATATTTTTCGCAAGAATTTATAGATGATACATCAGTTTTAATGTCTTTGAACATGCAGAAATTGTGGACTTTAAAATTATGAACAATACAGCTTTTAAAGACAGGAATTAATCAAATTTGAAATGTTAATCCAATATTTGATTTAATGGAGTTTTTTTTTAGGTTGAATGCCAAAAAATGAGCATGACTGTGACATATAATGCTCTTTCCAATATCTAGCTAAAAATTTCACTCAAATTATTGTTAAGAGCATATTTTCAATATCTGAAAAATTATGCTATTCGAAGATTTTTGATACATAAACATGTGAATTCACGAGCTGGCTACCATTTTAAACATGGAATATTTTAATCGCGAGTGAAATATTTATGATGATAGTACTTCGAAAAAACAGAAAATTTTTGTTGATAAATTCAAGACGCAGCCTTATCTTTTTTTCTGAATATATTTGTAAATAATAACACTATTTGTCTATTTCTGTATGATTATTGCTGACATTCTTGAAGTGTAGTTATTCTAAGTTTTATTTAAATTTTTCACAGCCTCTGTATTGTGGATTTACTGAAAATTATTCAAGAATTCGTGTAAATAGCAGCATGGCAGGAGCTCTAATATCGGAATAATATCGATTGAATACGTTTCAATCAAGAATTCTGAATACTTAGAATATTTATCGGGATCCTGTTATTTGAGAGAATCAAAATACCAGAGCTTGTTTTTATTTGAACGCATTAATAAAGTTCATGGATGAAAAACAACACATACGTCCACATATTATGTCAGCGGTACAATTATGGCAGGACCATTGATAAATTTATTAAAAAGCCATTACATATTACTTTTTGTGTGATATTCAGACCACAATGATCTGGTCGTAAATTTCTACTTAGTCTCCAATAAATACTGTTTAGTTTGAATAGAGCTAACCAGAATACGGATGTGTGAACATCGAAATTCCCACTTGCTAAATATGACGGAAAAATGTATCTAGAAATCTGCTGAGACATGCAAAAAACGGGCATTGATTCCATGTTATATACAGATTCTGGGACGCTTTAAAAAAGGCGCATGTATCTGGGGTAATTCAAGAAGCAATAAACTATACCAGTTGTATAGCAGGTTTAAGTTGAATTTCGATCTGTTTTTTTTATTTATAAGTCTAAACATGCCAGAATTCATAAGATTTCTAAACCAACACCTTAAATTGAATAGAATCTGATAGATTAAAAGAAGAATTCTTTGATTGGACAACCAGTTGAGGGACTCTCGATATATACACACCCTGGGACTAACGATTAATTTATTTATTATGACTAACGATGAATATCGAGTGCCCTTTCGAACTCCATACCCTCCTCGTTTACCATCGTATGTAGCGTTTTTCTGATTTAATTAATTGGATATTTTTTAGACTATATCAGAGATGTGAAATGTGGTTATGTCCCGATAGACATCGATTAATGGTTATATACAGGATATGCAATTAACTAAAATGTAATACAACGATATTTTAACATTGATTCAATGTTTGAAAAACTAATCCAAATATTGATGGCAATTCAGAATAAGTTAAATAATTACGGACTGAATCAGTTGATATTTATCATATATGAAGCATGCCCAAATGTTGAAGCCAAACCTCTAAAGATGTAAAATTATGAGAGAGTTTCAACCGGACAAATTGATCAGATATTGTCGACATTCACAGATTATAATAGTCACTATTTATAATTAAAATTTAATCATCTTAATTACCGAATATTATATTAATTTCACCACAGTGATGTTATACACTGAGCAGAATATTAATGATGATTTATATGATGATTCAGAACGTGACAATATAAATAATCGCCTCAATCATTAAGACAATCATTTTGGTCTAAGTAGACAGAAATGTTTATGGATTAAGATCATCAAATTTAATTATATTATAAATATAATGAAATCCGAAACTCGTGTCTAGTCGTAATTTCATTAAAAATGTCTAAGTTCTATTCATGATTTCGATGGATATCTTTTTATGGTTTAAACACTTCGTTATTAATTCTATCCTGAAATTATGTAAATGACGAGTTGTTACTGTCATAAAAATTAAATTTTTTGGGTGTTGATCTACTTAATATGTTATCGGTATCTTGAGATGTGTTAATGTTCTGATTATAACACATGATTTTGAAAGTTCGGATCCCACCGATGTGATGTTTTAAGCCGATCAATTCTTTAATTTTATTTACGATCAGAATTCTCCCTTTTTTAATATATTTATACTTAGGTAATAAATTCCAATTATTGCGACGGGCTAGTAAATTATCATTTACCGGTAATTGTCAACATGAAAAGTATATTGCATTTTATTGCAATACTGCCAATCATAAAAGGAAGCCTTGAAACGCTTCCAGAAGTTACTCTTCCAATAAATCTTATCACAAGTAACATCGCGAAATCTTACAGGTGTCGACGCGATAAAAATAATCAAATGTTTCGAAGTAAATAGCATTGCGATCTGCCAAAAAATGCCACATCTCAGCCAGATCGATGCGTGTGCCAAATTTTCATCGATTGGTGGAAATGAGGTATATATTATTCTCACCAAGATTTCCGTCGAAGCACTGAAGAAAATTTTCGACAATCTGTTTGAAAACAGACGTATGAATTTGTTGCACATAGAAAATGAACGAGCTTTCCAAGGATATTTGTTCAATGAAATGACTTCTCGAATAAATAATAAGCTCGATTTGCAAGCTAATGTCATCACTAAGAGGGTGGAAATAATCAAAAAAATAATTGCGGATCGAGGACTCACGGACGATAATTTCTTTGATGTTTACTGCAACTTCCAAAATGCCGTCAGAATCACCGAGAACGTTTTAATAGCTGCCAAAAGTACATTTGGTGTCTAACAAAGAAAGTTATAATGATCTGAACAAATTGATTGAAAAACTTCCTGGGGTGGATCTCGAAATAGACTTGGCAACAACCAAAGCAGTTTTAATTAAAAAAGTTCTTTCTCAATCAATCGCTGATCTTCACACTTCGGAGAAAATCATTAGAGCGGTAGCGCTTAGAGAATTCATCGGAAAGGTTCTGTCGATTGAGCTCGATGTTGATGTAGTTTACGACATCATAAGACTTGAGATCACGAGATTGTTTGAAGTGCTCGAGTCTTACCCCAATGATCACGAAATGAGAAAATTTGGTATGTATTTTTGAATTTTTCAATACAAAATGTTTTTCAATATTTGGTTCTTATTCATATTCCATAAATACGCGAAGTGTATGACCTTCAGTTGGAAACGATGAATTTAGCAATACCTGTGTATTCTTTTGTCATACATCGACTCTTCTATTTACATCCATATTTTACAACCAGCACATTAACTGACTGTGGCTAATATTTCATATTCGTTCCAATAAAAATCGAATATTTACAACAAGTATTACATAATATCAAATCCCTCCGTGGTTCTAAAGTCGATACTTAGGTTAAACATTTTCATCATATATTATAAATGTATATATACCTGAAAAAATATTTGTGTATTTCTAAAATCCAAATTAAGAACTTCTCTATTTTCAAGTGTTAACCTAACGCTTTAAATATAAGAATTAATTATTCGATGTGACACGGGTTTATCCGAAGGCATTGGATCAATAGACACATTATATTCTAATTTATAACAAAATCGAACCGTGTACTCCTTTTGATATAACAAGTATATCCTAGTAAGTATTTTTATCATAGAATGACCACGATTTTTGTATATTTGTAAAAAATAGTATCTTATATTTGTTTTCAAAACATTCGTCTCGTTCATAGAAGAACGATTAATCTCTAGTTATATAGTAATACTATTCCTTTGTCAATCTTTCAAAACAATATTTGATTATAATGACATTAAATGGTCTAAATTGTTCAGTCTCATTACAAATCATTAATCATTTTCACGGTGGTGTGGATCATACTTACTGATCATTTGAACGATTTCCCTCCGATGATTTATAGGGCGAAATTGATAATTTGAATTAATGTAAACGATTTTGACTACAAATTGGTCTGTGACGCTAAGGTAAAACTGAATAAAGAATTAGCAAATAATCATTTGAGTTTACAGCTATGAAAAAATATCATAGTTAAAGTTTAATTCAATTATTTTCATCGAACAAACCTCCGGACATCATTTGATCCTAACTTATCTAATAAAATCATACGGTATTATTATAATCGATATTTTACTGTAATTTGAAACATATATTTAAATAAATACCGTTTGATTCACACGTGTCAGATATCACTTTTCTCATTTTATCATATAGATGGAAAATCTTTTTATAAAATGACAGATATATATCTAATGGAAATGGACTCAATCGGATAAGGCAGCCTGGGTTTGCATATATTGATTACGTATCATGCTTTTAGGTCTAATAGGATGTCTTAAATCATAATTTTCATTTTCACATCACTATTGCCAGGATGTTTGCGTTTAAATTTTTCTAATGAAGACATGTTTGATTTTTCAAATCAGTCAAAATTGGATTGCGTTTCAATTAAGCCTGTGTAGAAATTAGTTTTCTATTCTTAGTCTTTGTTTAAAATTTAGTGACGCATCTTATTGAAGAAGATCATACATTTGCAATGTTTTTACTGAAAGAGCTGATATTTCTCCATGATCGATTGTATGGAAAAACGCGAATGTGGTTTTACGTATGTTATTCTTAAAACTAAGATGGGTATTGGATTCATTTGCCTATTCTATGTGGTCGTCATTGTTATTGGGGTTCTCAAATTGTTTTTCCTGACCAGGAACAGAAGATATGGCGTCACTAACCATGAACTAGACTTCAACCCTCACTTGATGAGGGGAATTTCTTTCCACTTGACATGAATGTTATACTTATTATTGTACTCATTAACAGTATTAAATTTCTTTGTTTCATCTTTTTTGAACACATGGAAACATTACTTTTGATGTTTAACTTGAAATAGTGTGCAAACGATTTCATAACAGTTTTATAGGTTTTATGTAAAATGATAGGTATGGTGAGAATGCTTTTTGAACCGCATTCCTAGTGAATATTGGTAAATAATGACGATCTGTTTATATCCCTGTATAAAACATAAGTTACAACTGCGTAATGGTATGTATTTTAAAATTAAATTTTAAATACCAACATTGTAAAAGGGTTGTAGGAATGATAAATGGTCAAAAAGGAAAGGTAATTTCCATACGATTGAATGATCAGCCGCTTCCATGGGTGGCAATATATAATCGTACAATCATGATTTCTTAGCTTATAGCCCGATATTAGCAATATTAATACTGATGTGCCAAGCATTATACATGTTTGAATTGAACTAGTTTTTACTTCTAAAATGTGTCATTGATTTCTGAGATAATTTTCATCCTTTCAGATTTGTTGGAATTTTCTGTGATTCTAAAGTCGTAGTTATTTTCTTCATTACTATTTTATTATGTGTTAGTTCAATTTACGCATTTACTGATCAACACGTGCACGGATTCCCATATTTTAAAATCTTGGTTAATGAAGAACCGATACGAAAATTTTTAAGAGACAATGACCAACGAAATGTCTCAGAAAATGTGTAAATCGATCAATATTATTTTAGCATTGTATTGCGCACCCGAGTGATTCACGGAAGACTCATTTTCTCAAGAAAATATTGAATTACAATAGAAGAAATGAAATATTAGAAACGGATCTCATGCTTTCGAATTACTGCGCCAGGAACAACTAAAATGTTGACAAAGGCTGGTACAAATAAATGATATCAGAAGTGTTGGGATCATATGGGTCAGATTTTGCAATTTCTCAAATCATGTTTATCAAGATTGTATTTCGTCAAACATATATCTCGGTCGTTGCTTTTACGGATCTGTAATGCTTGAATTAAGTATTCGTAGTCATATTAATAGCTCAAAAGTGCTTCTAGATACTCCCATACCCTCCAAAATCATTCGACTTTTACGCGTGAAATATTGAGGACTGAGATATAGGATAAGATTTTTTATGCATTGATATTCCCCTATTAATCCTTTGAAATCCTAATCGTGGAACACCAAAATTCAATTATTGTTTTTGAACAATTGATATATATATTTTAAAATATCATGCATTTTGTATTACAATTTACACTTAATGATAACCAATTTCACTCGGCTGTTCCCGGGCTCACTTATTAATAGTTTACTCTATTTCTTTATTATTAAAAGTGTCGTTAACTTTATCATTATTTGGTCGAATTTGAACGGGCCATAGGTCTGTTGGTTGTCTAAGTTTAAGGAGTTCCCTCAATTAAGGCATGTTGAATCAAAATTCAAGAATAGCACTGTTCAAACACCCACCAGAAAGTGATACTTTTTTACTCTAAAATATTTTAAATGATAGATAAGCGACAGAAAGGGAGATTTCTGACTGTGAGAACACAGAATTCATAATATTTAGGGTTCATTTAATTTGTAGGAAAGCTGACGGTAGTAGTAATCGTGAGAGAACTGAATAGATGTATATTTGAATAATAGGAATCAATAAATCAAATCGACGACTTCGATGAAATATCACGAAAATGGGTTTCTATCATTTTATGTTCATCGTTAACGTTTGAGAGAAGCACGGAGAGTATATATAGAGAACTCATAACTTTCTCTACTAGGTTTAATTCAATGGTTAATATACATATATTCTGGTCATTCTAAATTGATGATTGCATGCTGAATACAAGTAACTCACATATATTCACCAACTGAGTCATTTTGAAATACATAACTTTATATGATCAAAGAATAATTGGCAATTAGATATTACGAGTCATTCTGTGATGAAAATTCGTTCATATTATTCTTATCAAACCCCACAGTTATATATACCTTCATAAAATTATAGTTTCTAAAACATGATAATTCAATTTACGTAATTAAATTTGTAGACTCGAAATAAAATGAGACTCTTCTAATCAAATCAAAGAAATACATTAACCACATACAAACAAAGGAAATATATCAAACAACTGATTATCTAGCTGTTTATTAATATTTCAACGTCATAGTAAAATTTAAACAAATCCATATTTAATTGAAATAGCGGGGTTTTTCACTTTAGTTAGTCCCCTTAAATTTGTTGTTGTTTATCTAAAAAATACTGATAAACGTCATTTGATGATGCAAAATTTTTCACTTTTAATTTCTAGCGACATATCGAACATACTACGAAAAACCAATGAGCATAAAGATAGAGCAATAAAATACATAATGGGAGTTGAAAAAGTTGGATGTTTAAAAATATTTAATCTTAGGCCAAACGCCTAAAATAGCAGGAGGACGAATAATATCCTGAAACGAATATTTGGAAAATAAACTAGAACGTAATTAATGGTTGGCAAAGATTAATCTCTGCAATTTAACTGGATTATGTGAACAGTAATGCCTGGCATTAAAAAAAGTTCTAAATTTTACAACAAACTTTGTTAGACATGCACTATAAAGTGACAAACAAAAAATATTGGCCAAGTTATTAAAAAAGAGATTTTATTCGTTATCGATCTCGTACTTGGATTGTCCAACACTATAATTGTTTGACACCAAATCCGAACAAAGATTTTGCTATACGACTTGTCTTCATAAGTTTGGAATTAACTAATAACTGAGAAATTTTACAAATAAAAGATCCATAATCTCATCAAGATAGGTATTTTTTGATTTTTTAAAACTAAACAATTGGTTGATACCATCATATAGGTGCCCAATAACCCCATAGTTTTATTATAAATATAAAAAATGTGGTTATATTTTCTTATATAAAATACAATTATGATCAAACAAATTTTCCCATATCCGCTTTGTGACTCAACCAGTTAATTAAATACCCCAAAAGATGAGTGTATTTGAATTTAGCTCCCCTAATACCAAATATGTGTTCCTGAAGTTAAAAAGCTTTAAAGGAATTAACACCGAAATTTTGCTATATTTAAATATTTTTTTGATTGTATTTACTTTCACCTTTTAAGTTTTGCACAATTAACAGATAATTGTTCGCGTACCAAAAAAGGTTGATCATGTATTAAGGAATCTATGCCAAGCCTTTTGTTTAATTTGATGTCCGAGAGGATAAATTTTCACTGTATCACTCACAATTTATAGTGTTGTTATCAATGTTGACAGTTCTTAGGTTGTCTAGATAATTAAATGAAACTCGTAAATTTATTTCCTATACGAAATTATTGTTTAACAAAGATACGATGAATCTAAAGAACTGTATCCCAGCCATCCAAACAGTTAATTATTGTTAGACTACCACTTGTTTTAAAATTCTGGAATATTATGTTTATTTGTCATTAGCATGAAATCTACATTTTCACAGAATTATTCAGTCTAATTTACAGTAATTTGTTAAATATTTCTTCAGATTTAAAGTTTGTCTGGCTAATACAGCCGTTTAACGTTACAACTGTTGACTTATAGACAAATGGGGATTATTTTTTTACATATCTGGAACACCATATGAACATTTTTGACAAATGGCACATATTTATTGCGGCTAAAAATCACAGGCCAATAGTAAACACGCACACACGAAGTCTAATCACTATTTTGATTATTTCCATTTATTTGAAGAAAATATTTTGTATATTTTTCAATACGGTGTTTTGGCGGTTCAAATGTTGAAAACCTAGAGAAATGTGGATACCGTTATTAAAGAACATAAAATCAAGTTTTTGACAAAAGTCCTAATTTAGGTGGCTGAATACAATACCGCGAAATAAACGCACTTTCTCGGGCATTTGACCTTCTTTTATGAGTTACGTTTATTTCAACCTTTAAATCTTTATGGGCGTAAACATATGTTGGCCTTAAGAAGCCGTCTTTCACACTCATTTGTATATTTGTTTACAAAAAAAGAAACAAAATATCCAGGGGAAGTATATTTAAAGTAATATTCCAGTGTTTAGACTCATATGGACGAAATCCTTTCCGCGTGAATTGTCTTATATTTCGAAAGATCCAAATCATCGCAAAGGTTTCATATTCGTTTTAAATTTGAGTGTATTTTTGCGTAATTCTTCATCGTGTTAAATTTGTGCGATTTATGTTGCTAATAAAATTTTTATCGACAGAAAATATAAATAATAACTGCTGCTCTTGTAATATTATACACGATTTATGCTTTTCGTGATCCATCAAAATACTTTCTCTTTATATGTTAAAAGACGCGCTGCTAAATCATTAATTTGCATCATAATTAGTTTCTATAACGTTTAAATCGTTTTTATCATGCAAAAAGTGTGTGTAAGAGTAAACATATGTTCAGTTCTCTCAAAATTTAAAGGTTAAAATAAACGTAACTTATTAAAGTAGGTTAAATTTTCGCGCAAGCTTGTTACCTTCGCGTTATTGTATTTAGCTACCAAAGATATGACTTTTGACACAAATGTAATCTTTCTGATAATTGCTTCAGGCATGCCCCCAGGATATTGCTCATTTTCTCATTTTTTAATTTACTGGCGGTTTCTACATGTTTTTAATAAATTATTGATATCAGTTTTTTGCGAGTTTGTATCCATCTCTGGCATTTATAAAGCATAGCATCATTGAAACCAATTATTCTATCTTTGGTGTAAATTTTTGAAGTGGGGATTCTTCAAAATATAACTGGTAGGATAGTACCTCTGATATCCAAATACGAAATCGTGGTTAAATTTTTAAATTTTGAATGTTAAAAGCTCCCAAATGGTATAAAAATCGATAGTACACATTCAGTTTTATTCAAATTAATATCTATATCAGTAATTTCGGAAATTCAAGACGAATTTTATGATTCAAACTTAATCAATATATTTTTAAATCCATTTTTTAATTTCAAAATTATTTTCAGAGATTTGAAATTAATTTCAGATACATTTTTTAAAAGTCTGGCCATAAAGATATCATGTCAGATCATCTCATGATGCTATCCTTGTGTTATTTAGTAGAATTATGACTGATTCAATAGTTGTCACTACAGCATATCACTTTTGGAGACGCATTATAACATATCTGATAAGTTTATAAATGAATTAATTGTTTAAGATTTTCTGTCATCCACATTTTTGTGCTGTCACCCCACTCAATCAGTCTAATCCTTTCCCCAGATTTCGCAATCCTCCTGTAGTAAATTCATTGCTATTACAGTTCTACGTATCTGTACTTTTATAAATTTAGAATCGTAATTTTAGTATGAATTTCTGATATGCTAGATGTAGTTTAATTTTTAGAAACTCATAAAAAATAATCGTTATTCTAAATGAGAATCAATATGAAATATAGTTGTGCCAAATGTTTTTTATATTAAAAAAATGGAATTTCATAATTTTATTATTTACTTTATTATATAGCATAAACATCGTATTCGATATATGTTTTTTTGTACAAATTTAAAATGAGTATAGGAGCATGGAAAATAATTAAATCTATATTGCTAAAATTTTGTTTCGACTGTGTGTGAAAACAAGCCAATGTCAGTCAGAATGTTGAGTTGGATTTAATTTTACCAGATCAGGAATTATTTGGGTAGTTTTTGCAAAAACTCAACGAAGGTCATCTTTTGCATCAAGTCTTTTTGTATGCCGAGAAGTGACAATTACTAAGCCAGAGACCTCAGCGTCGTAACGATATCTTTTTGTTAATGGAATAATACATTCTAATATCTCAGGCTGAACGGGGTATAACTGCGAACATTTGATCTAGAGTCGTGCAAAGGATATTGAAATTATTTTTCGATTCCTCTCTATTGATATCTATTCAAAACTCAAATAAGATTAGTCAGATGTGTCTTCATTTTTGACTTTAAAGGACCTTTTTAGTATTTCAATGGGGTGCTACGTTTATTTCGAATGTAAAAGGAAATATCGTAAGCAAACATATTCGGATAGACTTTACTAGACATAACTTAATAGCACGCGAGCATTTATCGCGTTTTAATGGATTTCCGGATGTTTACGCGAATTGTATCTGACACCGCAGTCGCTATCGGATTTCTACTACATTATGGAATCCTGCAAAAAGAAATGATCTACAAACAATGTTCCGAAATAATTGATCGAACATCAAATGAATGATATTTCAGGTAAGGTATGGATTTTTAGGTTATTTAATAAACTGTAGCTTAATTATTAGATCGATTTCATCTGCAGCAGATGCGATACCAAGAAAATCCATAAGAGCTGATAACAGAAATCACTAATTCTTAGGCTCATTCCTAGACAACTCTAAAAATCCTTTTTAACAATTTCTGCTGGTCCTTCGAATCTGGGAACACAATCAAATCTGAATTTTGTTATTGATATCAATATCCCAAAAGACACCATCAAAAATGACAAAATCTTTTTTAAATGGCTACATTTATAATAATTCTTAGATATTTTCATGGAAGGTTTCAACTTTAAACATAACGTCTGTGGCACGGGAAAAATAATTCAAATTGACCAGTCAGTAATTATTCCATCCATGTATAACCAAGGTAGGAATTTAATTAAACTACTTTTGGACATGATTTACTGAGAGCTCAAAGATGGGTACCTGGTGCGTATGATGCTATGTGGAAAGTAATCTGTTAGACTTCAACTTGGATTGGTATTATAATCTGCCTGTCTATGCGAAGGCAGCCATTCTATAAAATTAAAATTGAGGCATATATATAATCTGTTATTTAAGACATGTTTTTAGAGTATCCATAATTCATACAGATGGATTTTCCTCTTACAAGCGTTAACTATTGTGGATAAATTAAGTTAAGTTACATTACCAGTCAATCCTCCATACATTCACCAAACTGTCAATCACAGTTTGTTTTTTAGAGTAAGTGTTTTTAATAACACTCTAGTATCAAGCTACTTGCCTCTATATATATAACGTGGACGCCTACTGAGCCCCAGTTGAAAAATCATTTAAAAGAAGAGGGAAGATCAGGAGTAGATAACTAGAACCAAAAAAATTATACAATGTTTAAATAATTATGAGATGCAAAAATGTGAAAAACCAAAGGAGATATATTTGATAATATCATTTCTAAAATTCCGAATACTCTCCCATAACTACAGTAATGTGTGTTTTGTTTAAACATGGATTCATTCATTTATTTAATCTATACTTTTTAATATTAACATAATAATAAACTAAAACCTAAATAATAGAACACTACTGCCAACTCTGGTATTATGCACAGCTCTGGATCGTGAATAACGTGCACCTCACCCGAGTATGCAGATATCCGGTGTTAATATACATAGCCACATGGAGACTAGACAGAAAAATTGTGTGCAGTTAACCAGAGTGTTTACTTAACGGATGTGCATTTAACCGAATTTAACTGAACAATTAATATTATCAATGAATCAGATGTATTAAATTAGATATAACCGTACCGATGTAATGTCTTTTAAAGAATTCAATTTGATGTTAAAATGGAAAGTATTCTTATATTTTGGCATGTTACAAGTCAAACTTAATAATTTTTGATAATTACAAAGTAAGTTATTTGAAATCAAAAAAAATTAACCATTAATAGCCACCTACCGCACTGTTCTAAAAGTTACTTCAAATAATGTATACCTATACAAATATATTAGATTCAGAGTTATCAGACAATATTTTATATTACGACCAGCGGTGTTTGGGGTATCTATTTAATTTGAAGACTTTGGAATTCGAACCGCCTGAAGCGAAGAGCTGTAATTGTATTTATTGTCAAAGCCTCAATTATATTGAATTATTAAGCCATAACTCTGAAATTTTGAATTTAAAAATTATATATGACGCTTCAAGTTTATAGGCAGTAATAAACACCCTTAATTTAGTGTTGATTTGACCTCAGATCCTCATTTATAATGTTATGGCCATAATTGAAGTAAATGATACAAATTTTGGAAGATCGCATAACGGTAGCATTCACAAATGTTTATAAAAATCAGGTACTTCTCTCAATCATATGTTAATTCTTGGTCGTGACATATTTAAGTTTAATAGTTCATATGAAATTGCCAATTAACTAATTTTAACATTTGGTGAATTCTTCAACAAATTAGACTTTTTAAAATGATGGATTGATGAATATATTTTTACAATGGAAAAAGAATAATAATTGAAGGAGTTGTTACATTCTTATCGAACAAAATCCCTCACCCCCTCCCTTTAATTCGTTTTCTTCAATTAAATAAATTCTATTTAGTTGAAATTTGATTATCTTCGCACCACTGCTTTACTATGGAGCTTGCGTATCAATTAAGGCATATTTTTCAATTTACATTTATTTTTTAAGGGGAAATTTTTATTTGGAAACTTTGGTGGCCTAAATGTTTGATTTATGTTAGATGTAATTAAAAAAATTGTAAAGTTACTGTTTTGATCTACCCAAACATAATGTCAATTATGAGATCATACAGTTTTTGACAATTTAACATTTATCAAACATTATATCGATGAATAAATTCGTATAGAATTCATCAATGAAGGTGAAGAGATATGAAAAATTATGCCTGTTAAATGGAATAAGACAGAACACTTTAGATTGTCTGATTCTGCTATCGAAATTTAAAAAAAACGAGAAATCAATTATTTTCTATGTTCTAATAGGTGATAGGATAAAAATATTAAGACGTGATAATTGCCATGTTGAAACCACTTCGCGGATCTGTCTGTTCCCACACGCTATTTTATTTCAATTTCATATCTTTAACACACCTATCGCATGAATTATAACAATTTATGCTTGCCAAAAATAATGTTAATTAAAATAGTCTTTAATGATGTATATCTTTGTTAATTTTCACGACATACAGGTAAATTAAGTATTATTGGACTAAAGAAGGATGGGATCTCTGATAAAGCCGTATGTCTGTTTACTTGAATGGATTAAGTATCGGTTTCTTTGAAAATAATCAACAGATACCCTATTTTTTGGGTTTTAATATGTGATATGACATTTTGTAACTAAAAATCTATACGTCTGCCGGCTAAAATTGCATGTAATAAGATTTTTTTTAGAGATGACCTTACAAATTTAAAAGTTACTCTATTTTTTTGCAGACGAACAGGTATTTTTGCAGTATACTATTTTTGTATGTTGTTTACAATTGATTCATTGAAAAATAGCCAAAAATGTATTACAAAAGCTCAAACGTGGGAAAAACTAGCTAATAGTCTAAGCTTGGGCGTTAATAACAAACTAGCCTTGACCTGCTATTCACTATTATAAGGATAGCCAGTCCCCTAGAAACAGGCTCTTTGGTAGTGCCCCACTCAGAGCTACGAATGGGAATAGTCCTCTCGCTCTCTCGAGACAGACCAAACCACAGGCACCACTACGGATCTGGATGGCCCGCTTGCCTTCATGGTACTTGGACACCCTTCTTGATTCTTTGAAGGCGCTAGGGTGCCCGCATTGATGTTTACTACCTTTAAGATGCAGGTCTACTGCTGCGGTATAGCCAGGAGTCGTTGACCTAGAGCTGAACCAGCTCTTGCTTAAGGCAGCCTTGGTTGGCACTTCAGCACTGCCAAGCTGATGCAGAAATGATAAAATCTCAGGCAAAATATATCGAAATTGAATATTTCATTGATTGGCTTTACGTAATTTATGGAATACATTAAACATTTTTATTATTTTTGCAAGAGAATTTTATCTGTAGCATCCAAAGTTGTTAAAAACGGCTTCATGTTATTCTTGTTTCGTATTATTCTTGTTCATTATTATTTTTAAATTTTGAAGTTAATTTTTGTCATTTTCAGTTGAAAATTTACTATGTTAATGTATTATTTTGGTTATTAACATGAAAGTTGACCTTGATATCATAATAGAGATTTGGCTATTTCAAATATTTAATTTTACTTTCGCTGCTGAATTTGATTTTTAAACAAAAAAGGAGCCCATAATAGATTAAAATTCAACTACCTGATGAACTCTAATTCATCTGTGTGAATTTCTGTATCGAAAGTATTCAGTACAGTTGTATTTTGTGTATTCGTTGATAATTATATTGGTTATGTTTTAGTTAACCCTTGACATACATTTTAAATTTCAATCAATATTTTACAAGCGTGAAAAATATCCTCAATACAATTGTGGTTGAGTTAAGGGATATAAACTAAATTATGATGTCATAATTTTGAAAAAAAAGATTGTTTTCTGAATTAATAGAGAATCATCCATTACATTAATTTCAGACAAGATGGTTGTGATATCTAATAACTTCGTTCTGAAATATTTTTTTCCAACATTATTTGTGTTCAAGTCAAGTATTCTAAAAAAAACACTAGAGAAAAATAGAGGATAACGTAAATTATTTGCCGTAAAGTTAACAAAATAGTGCGCGAGTTTCATTAATTGGTTGAAGGTGACATTAACTATCTTTGTTATAAATTAACTATTACATGCATTTTTTAAGAATATTATCTTGTTATTTCGAATCAAAGCCCTATAAAATACTATAAAATTGGCTTAATGATGCCCAGGAAATAAATTAGAGATTAAAAATTCATTTGCATATTATGTGAGAATATCAGAAAACTTCTTGAAAAATGCACGTAATGGTTAATTTTTAACAAAGATCATTTATTAATGACACCGAGCACCAATTAATGAAATTCTCACACCAGTTTGTAAACTTGAATGTATATTGATTTTAAGTAGCTTTACCACATATTCTTAAGGTTTATCTATTGTTGTATCGTCAATATTACCGATGAGATGAAAATAAATTGCAGCTTCGACTAGGAATGATTTTGATTTCTACAATGTGAATACCCCATCAATATTTTACTGCATACAACAATTTGTCTAGTTGTTCAACATATTTGTATCTTTGGCAGAAATTTACAAACAAAAAATTATTGTATCAAATTTAATATGGTCTCCCAGACAATTTATCAAATACCTTACTCGTAAAGTTTTGGTTAGATACCTCTGAGGCCAACACAAATTTTATTTTATACGATTTGAGTTGTTACTGATGATGGGACTTGTTTATGACGTATATTTATTAAATTAGGTCACATGAAAATATTTTTTACATGTTGCGATATTTAATTAGTAAAAATTATCTGTAAATTGTTATATATTTATCTTGTATATTATTTCCTATGTTTCTCATTCTCTGATCAAATATTTCATGATCCTGGTAATACGGCTATCTTCGGAACGTGTGTAGTTCCCTGGTATTTTATATCATTATACACAGGAAATAGTTTCATTACCGTCTGCAGAACACTTCATGATGCTTAAATAAAGTTTTACAACTCGGTTTAGTTATGTCACAATTGAATGGAAAAGGGACAATTGAAAGCGCAAACCTGAAATATATATCGTAAAAGCCAAATTTTTCCTTATAAAACTCGATCGTAGAAAAATATATCAATAATGTTAAATAAAATTTGAAAGTTATTCAAAAATGTTGACATTTTCACCATGAAATGAGGTTTAATTTCAAAATCGCCATTTTTTTATACGCGCTTGCTCAAATTTTTTAATTGTTGTTGATATTCCAGGCAGTTATACAGAACTATTTATCCGGAATTCACAATATTAAGATCTAGCACATCGCAAAACATGTTACCTGAAGAAAATAAAGAGCCAGACATGGAATTCTGGTGGACTCGGCGTATTGCGTGATCATAATAAAGCTGTTGAAATTGCCCCACCCAAGATCGCAGAAGAGACTATGCAATCTGAGACGACAAAACAAATGATGAATTCAGTTAATGATATGTTGAAGAAGGAAAGCAATTTCCATCATTTCACTACTATAACTGACATAAACCCAAACCCGTTAAAAATCTCCAGTATCGACAACGATTATACAACTGCAATCAAATGCTCTAATATTAAGGAATCGACACAGTCCGAGATGCAAGCTTCCAGTATGGGAATTGAAATAAGATTAGAACGAAAGAACAATTGTATTTCTGATCAGTCTTATTTACCTCCGTATAAACAGGTAGTGGTTTCCATTTATAGATCATCCAATTTTCAGAAAATGTAAATATATTCAGCAAAGAAGCTTTAAATCATTTAAATGCGTTCCTAAAATACGGCTTAAAGAGACAGTTGACATCGTTCCTGGATGCAGCGTTTACATTAAAGAATTTCTTGTACACGTCTGGCAGCTTTTATTACTACGCTAACTATGTGTGGATAGAGGCAGAGTCAGATAAATCATTCATTTCAATATTTCTCAATCTTTTGGAGAAAAAATTTATGCATTTAAAAATGGTTTTGCTTTAGTTCATTTAGTTAATAAGTGGAGATCCTAAAAACATTCATTTAATGACACCTTTAAAAAGATTGAAAGTAAAGGTTTTTAAGGTGTTTTCCCGTTCCATTACAAGAAAGGTATGGTGCTGTGTAGTCATTCTTAGTTTCTATTAGATATAATTAAGCTCGAAAGATGTCACACAGATTTCTTCAACATCATAGATGCTGATCGAAATGTCATTCCATTTCAAACGAAATATTATGATATTGCGGCTGGATCGTTCAAAGATTACTCAAACACTGTAATTCTTTCTTAATTTAGATCTTTATAACCAAAAAATTGTCTTATGATGTTGACCAGAATCTGCCGACAACCAAAATACAAAATTTTCTCTCTAAGATATTTCCTGAGCCTATAATCCAATCATATTTTCTGTTTGCAGTGGCCAGCAGTCTGGTGCCAAACTGTGATGATGATTCAATTTTTTTCGTTGTAGGCGATGAACCCCACAAGAGTCTAATTCGCATTCTATTGTCAAATGCTTTCCAACACATGGCAACACCACTTTCAGATTCATTCATAGAAGATCAGCACTTAAATAACAACTCCGGTAGGCATAACCGGATTAAACCATCCATAAAGAATATAAGGCTTGGGTTTTCGGTCGATACAATTGATAAGCCACGCTCATGTGAATGGCTAAGTCTCGTAAGTGGTGCCAAAAATATTTACCCTTCAAGTCGCCGTGACCGCACACACAAAGAACTCTGTATTTCTACAAATTTTTTTATTTTTGACCACCAACTTCCCTGTTTAGATGAAATAAGCGACATCATTCAAAATAGAATAAAAATTATCAGCTTAGGATCTGGTTTTCTAGATATCCCTGAACCTGTGTTAGAGACCCCAATTGGTTTATCCATACATGACGTCATGTCACACGAGTTAGATTACTCAAAACAATTCATGGTGCTTCTAATTGAAAAATTGAAAGAATTAAAATTAACCAACTATCGACTAACTCATCCAGATTCTGTAAAAACCGATTTCCGTAAGCTAATTATTCTTCAAGAACAGAGCAGTATTGAGAGTTTCATCCTCAATAACGTGATATCCTGCCCAGGCAGTTTTATTTCTGTTGAAGATATACTTACGCGATTTATACCAGGTTTTTAAATATGTTAACTTCAGGAGAGATTATCAAAACAAGATCAAAAATTTATTGGTGTCTGTTAAAAAGAATCAACAAGATTATTATGACAAATTCTGACATTTTCCCAAACTCTCTCTGCAGCAATCAAGTTGAAACTCCAAATGAGATCCAAAAGGTTTGGTCTAATTTGGCTTTCAAGAATCAAGAGATATAATTTTCCGTGTTATTTTTTTAGTTTCATCTTTAAACTATGTACTTAAATATATGAGCGACGACAAAAGATTCAAAATATAAAATCATATTATGAATTCGTTAAATATATGGCAATACCTCTCCTATAATCACTGTTCGTTCTGGGAATAAGAGATTGATGGGTAGTCTAGCTCATCTTGTTTTTATTAACGTGTCTTTTGATAAAGATATTCAATAGCCACATTTTAGTATATGGTCATAAAATTATTTTTTGATCAAATTACGAATGGAATTGCCGTCGATATTCATTTAATGATTACTGTCATTTTTGCGACAATCCGTAAATTTTACCTGATTTAAACATTGGTTATTGTAGATTTTGCTGAATCTCTAAAATCACAAATGATGGTTTCATACCTGATCTGAAAATACGGATACATATTAAATTTCAGATTCAAGAGACAATTTGATTGGAATCAAATATTAAAATAATAAACGTTGGTGTTGATAGACTGTTATACCTAAATCAAATGAGTTCATTAAATTCACATATAAAAATACATTTTAACAAACGCCACGAACGGGAGGCACTAAATGTTTTAGCCTTTAAAAACCTTCACGAAAAACAAATTGAACCGTATTTATTGATATTTATTTAGACTGTTGTTCCACAGGAATATATTTCCATAAATGTTTATTGACATCAGCTAAGAAGTTCGAACTATAATCTATAACGAGAGTTACGAGATATTAAATACTAAATTCTGAAATAAAGTTGAGTTATCATTAAGGGTTCCAAAGTACAGGGTGTCCCAAAAATGTGACAACTTTTTTGTTTGCATGATAAATCCCGTAAATGTAATTCAAACGTTATGAAATCTAAAATGAATAGTCTATAGCTTATTATCCTGTAATATAAAAATATTAAAAGTATTTATTTAAAATCCTGTTGCGATATCGCAATCAACGTTTTTGAAATCCACACTTAACGTTTACAAAACTGGGTAAATGAGTAGATATTTCTTTGATTTCATCAAATTAATTGATTTTTCTCAACCATATATCATAGCACAAATCATAATCAGCGTATACCGCATTTTATGGCAGTAATCTAAGAATAAATAATCAAGATATTAAAGAACGTATATTGGTGTATCTTTCATAATTTAGTAATTTCAAGTTTCAATAGACATTAAAGTAATCATCTGCATGAGCGTAGATAAAATGCTGAAAGATGACAGGATGATAATAACCTTTTTACATACGAAATTAAAATATGGATCTAAGAAGCTGATTCTTTGTTTTTCAGATAGAAATGGTAAAATCCAAACTAGAAAAATTGACAAACATACTTTATCGTTTGAGAACACGAGACCTCAAGATCATCAATTTTCAGACAAAAGAAAATATTAATAACGTAAAACGACTTATTTATATTCAGGAAATCAGCCTTGAGAACACCTAAGCGTTCATCAAATATCCACAAATACTCATTGTACACGAAATTCTATACATCGAATGGTAAAAATTCATCGAGATTTTGAATGTTTTTAAAAGTGAACGGCATCACATCTAAATGACAACACAAAGAAAAAAAGTTGACTGTTCAAGAAAACTTCTGGCTTGGTTTAACGTGAAACAATACATAATATTTAAAAGAAACCAACCCAGCTTTCACTGGACCGACTCTATGGCCACCCATCAGCTTAGATTAAAATCCTGTAGACTACGAAACATGGTGATTACTGAGTGTATTATGTTGTAAATCTAATATTCAAAGTATTGAAGAATAAAAAGAAAAGCTATGATAGGATTTGGGTAGTGTCAATCAATATGTTATAAAATATATTTCTCAATCGCAGATTCGGCTTTAATATTTTATTAGTTTCTGATGCTAATATTTGGAATATTTATTTGATATAAAAAAAAACTTTTAAAAAAATTATATTTTAAATAAAACAATTATATATTTATCTTCGAATAAAATTGTCATCCAATCAGCTTACAATAATAAATATATGCCTTTGAGAATTAAACATTTAAATCAAATTTTCAGCGGCAAAATGAATTATAAGCCGAGCATAGATTGTGATATCACATAGGCTAGACCTCAGTAAAAGAATAGGGTAACCAATAATCTAATATCAAATCGTTAACTCAGTTTTGTTCGCTTTATGCTAGAATAAAAAACATTTTGATTGCTATACCTCCAAAGCTCCGTGATACAAATATGTACAAAATTTCTGTATAATAAGTTAATATAATATAGATTATTAATATAAAAATTTACAGCGTTTGTATTCTATTTTTGTGATTTATCATTTAAACAAAAAGGGTGTTACTTATTTGGGGCACCCTGTATATTAATAACTCAATCTTTTTGTACATTTACAATGTATTTTTTGAAACAGCTCAGATATATTTTGTCGTGTCTGTAAAGCCAAAATAATTTTGCAACAGCGATTTACAGACTTAAAATAAAAGATGTTTTGATTTTTTGGCATCTGTATCAAAATATTGGTTTTGACTTTTCTGAATTAAGAAATATGGCGCATCTGTTTATGACTGGCATTTTGTATCATAAACTATAAAAAGTTGTGTAAAAATGTTAAAAAATATGATAAACTTTGAAATAAAACACACAAAAACTATAAGAAATGGATTAAATGGACAAAGGTAAAAATATACAGGAATTGGAATATTAAATTTAAACACTATAACGACAAACTTCTTCAATGACTCATTGCACCTTAATAACGAAAGATCGTTTATTCAGGAAAAATGAAACCATTTTGTATTAATAATGTTACTTACTACAGGTATTATTAACTTTTTAATGTGTTGACTTACACACTAGTTGGATGAAAAATATCGGTGGATCCTATTCTCTTCGGAGATGGTCTAAATCACGGGTCTGTAAACTCGTGGCTCTAAGACTGTAGCTCCCAAACTAATGTTCATGTGTGGATTCTAATTGTGGTTAATAATGCCGATAGTATTATCATACAGTTCACCATTTTAATTTTGAGAATGTTTTTCCATATACGCTTTTCAGATATCGTTTGAAAATACTCTTGAACAGCCAAACTCTCTCCTAACAACGTAGCGAACGGTTTTTTGTTAACATAAACGCTACAGGAAAATAATTGAGTCAAGATTACTCCACAAATACAGCATGGTTCACATAGCTTTAATGCGTTTCTACAATTCTAAGTATTCTTTGGATAATCAGAGTTTAATTATAGGTTTCACCTTGGAATCTTGAATTTTCACCAGTTTATTCGTCAATAATTCAATAATCCAATGTACTGAGTATCGTTAATTATCCTGAAACGTATTTTTGTTATTTGCAACCAATCTGGTATGGAAAATAAAAAGGAGAAAAAAAACTGGTTAATGGAATTGTGGATTTGAACATAAATGGGTAGAGGATTATGGTTTAATTCATAACTCTACTTTCTTTTCTAAAAATCTTATTTTCTAGTGAATAATTGATAAATCATTCAAATTTTTCGAAATACTTTAACAACGACATTTAGCACCAAATATCTGACGAATTGTGCAAGGAACAAAGCAACATATAAGCTCAGATGTGTAAAGAAAAATGCAGTTCTTCATTCAAATTGTGGATGCAAAATTTTAATTATACATCAATACTGCTGGATTCGTGGTAAATCAAGCCATTGTAAAGAGATAGAATTTATCAAACAAACTGTAAATATATGGCATTTTTGTTATATTAGTATCCGAGGAACTGTTAATGTATATTCGAATAAGAAAACTAATATTTGAAGGATAAATGACATTATCCGCACACACAGATAAAGATTGAACCACAAAAATATTCAAAGATACAATCTACCTTCATTCATAGATCTTTCATTGGTTTCACCGTTATCAAAAACATAGATGAGTTTTGTGACATAAGTGATACACCGCGAGAATCATTTACGTGAGATTTATATTCTCTACGGTCAGTTAGGATGAACTATTAATATTATCAATACTCAAATGTGAAAAATTAAATGGAATTTTACAAAAGCTTTAATCGAAAACATGGAAAAACACAATATTATATTGAAAAAATTGTATCTACTTTATCTACCAGGAATAATAGTATCATAAGCATAAAAAAGATTTTTGCTGCTTATAAATATAAAAATAATAAGATACCTGCTTTTCATGGCACAAATCATCAACAAGTTCATTGTGTCAATGTATGTCCAAAATAAATGTAAAGTTATGGATATTCTGATTAAGATAATAATCTCCACTGTAGTTGAAGCTCTTAACAATGCCATTTTAAACAATTTGAAGATAAATTGGAGGGTGAGTACGTATGATTTTATATACTAAAGTTACTTAGTTATCAACAGGAAAGGTTTTTAAGCGTTTAACTTCCATTTTGACTGAAATGAAAGTATTAACCCCAAAGAATTAAATTCAACATCAAAAACTATGGCTATAAATGACTCTAAATTTGTATTGAATGGTGGATATTACGATTCATTTAATCAATTTAATTTACCAAGTTAAGAAACAATTTATTCGATACTAGATGAACTTAATTGATAAAAAAACTCGTACACGTTTTTCTCTAATTATTTGAAAGAAAAACTGATTTAGTTTCAAATCGTGCTAAAAAATTGTCAATTTAATAATTTTTTACATTGATATTTCAAAACTACAATTTTATACATTAAGTTATTCGCGAATGATTTCTTGAATTTAAAAACAGGTGATGGTTGCATTTTTAATAGCCGATTATACTATTGTCAGAATGTAATTTTTTTCTTTGGATATTGACACCAATAAAATTTGAAATAAAATATTTGATTTATAAAACAAAGTATTAATGCGTATCGAATTCTAGCACCTTAATGCTGATTAGGACAAATGGGAGAGAAACCAATCTGAACACTATTCGCTCTCAAGTGTTCGATTTCATAACAAAATAAATGAATGTTTTTACTATACAACAGACGCACATTGTTAGACTCATAATATCAGCTGTAAAAATGAGTTATTGGTGTTTCTAAATAGTGGGCTCTACATATTCACGAGATAAGTAATTTGCAAACTAGACTCATTATGAATGAATAAGAAGCTGCACGTTGGTCAAGACCTGGAATCATTTTAATATAAAAAAAAACGATATATCCATCAACCATTTAAAGGAAGACAAAGCTAACCTTCACATTGGTTACTGGTAAGTGATTAGAATAATTTAAATTTTTGGATACTTTCCTAGGAATTTGATTTCAACAAGTATATTGATTGTTAGGCTATATATAATGCTAAATCTCTCCAACCTCTGTCCCGATGATAACGTACTCAGGTTAATATAAATGAACTTTTACAAGTAATAGAAATTTGACTCTTTTAAAATTTAAAACCACTCTTTTCATCATATTTAGATCTATTAACCCAAAAGGTCGCCGATCCCTGGTCTAAATCATATACCCCTCTGTAATATATTGGCAGTAATTTTCTAACTCAGCTTTACAAATCATCTGCCTCGTTGTGTTGACATAATGATATTTTCCTTCTTTCTCTCTCTGTTTTAAATTCCGTTTTACCACAGAGTGAAGTCACAAGGTTCAAAAAATACGTTTGTATCAGTATTTATTTACTCTAAATTGGTAAATTTTTATTCAATCATTAAGGAAGTGGATAAAAAATTTATAGATTATCTTACCTGCCGTTGGGTGTTTCCTGGATAAAAAAATATTCGTGCATCGATTATCAATAATATTTTCATAATAATTTAATTATTACATTTACAGTTTTAATGGGATGTTCTAAAAGTGTTTAGTCTTTTCTATCATAATATTTATCTTGAGTCTTAATTACTTATGCCTCTTAATTAAAATGTTCTATTTCAACAGAGTCTTTATATGTTTTTGAATAGTTCTTAATGTCCTTGTATTTTCGGCGAACATATAAACGACATAGGAATTACTCCGTGAGTGTTTTTATAATTAATTAACGCGATTCAGCCTTAGATCTTACAGCTGTAAATTATATATAACTTTCAGATTTTTTGCTTTCACTTACTGTAGAACAGGGTGGGCAACATCTCAATAATGCGAGCCGGATATGAAACAATGATGTCCTTGGTAGTCCCAAGTAACAAATGAATATCTTAATCAAGTATTAATCCACCAAATATGAAACGAATATATCGTGTTTAATGCAATGTTTAAGGTTTAAATATAGAAACTCCAAAAGTATCTAAAGAATTTTACGATCTTTACTTCAATAAATAATTTTGTTAACTAGATATTTATGGTCGATCAAAGGTATAAACAAGTTGTTTTAACTCTTGCTGCCGGTTTGAAGTAGACACTATCCGCAAAAACTGTACATGAATATCAGTTAGGTTGAAAAGTAGCTTGGTCTGGTTAATTTTCATGATCTAAAATGTTACTTTGCAGATGTCCTCAGACCCGAACTTAACAAATAGTTTCATGGTCATTTTCTTTTCAATTTGATAAACTGTGACTCATTGAGAATCCTGATAGATTTTTCAATGTTTACAGATATGAATTTTTCTTTCAGTGTATCGTCACAGTCCATACCAACGAGTTCTATCTGTAGAACCCCTGATGCCTTGTAAAAATCACTTCTATTTGGTGATGGCAAAATATGAAATCCGCATAAAGTATTTTAAATTCCCTTAAACGAGGAGTAAATTCATTGTCTAGGTTAGATATGACATTTGTCTATTTCTCAGTTGACTTAATCTGGGTACCATAGTTTCCAGTTTTGGGAAGTTCGTTATGTATTTTGACTGAGCTGCCAAGAAAACTGTTTTAGCTGCACCTGGAATGTCTTCAATCTTGAGTACATTTCATGAGCATAAATGTCATTCCCTTGAAGTTTAGTGTTAACACATTTCATATGTTCAGAGATCAACTGCAAACGATTGATCTTATTAGCCTCTGTGATTCTCCGAATTTTGAATATTCTGTATATTTCGCTTTCTTCTCCACAAACAATAAATATTCGCTTTTCATGTATCAAAAACATCTGTCAGAATTTTTCCTAAATTCAACTAACGTTCAGAGTTGTGACAGGGAACATCACTATGATCCAAACCGCATTCTTCATGTTGTCTGATAGACTGCCGATGATTTAGACCTATTGCCCTGACAAAATTAATAATTTTTACAGTTCGATCCACTAGACATTTCACGTTAAGCATACCTTTACATAAAACTTAATGATGTGTTATACATTGCAAAATATCAATTCCTTGTTGTAATCGGCCTCTTCCACATGGCCACTCTCTATCTTTAGTAGACCCACTTTCTTTGCTGTCAGAGAGGAGGAACTATTTTTCGTTATACTGGCCATATTCTGCCATGGTTATTCCATTTGTTGCAGAGAATTTTCGAAGAATTAGAAATTATCTTACTCGATAGTAGTGCCTTTCATTGATTCCATGGACAGCAATTCTTCTGTGATTACAAAATTTTCTGAAATTTTCTTTAAAAGATCAGAAACTATGCAGTGTCATCGATATCAGTGATTTCCTCAAATACCAGGGAACATAGCTGAAATGAAGGTACACGCATTTTCTTGTGTGAGTTCATATCATCATCATCAATTTCTTCAATGCGTCGAGCTGCGTTTATTCTCTATAAACGGACTGCGTTAAATTTTTTACTGTGTTCTGAACAGACTTGATCTGCTACATCCAGCATCTATTTTTTGACAAATTCGCTAGCACAGAACGATATGCTGTGCTCGGCAATGTTGAATGCAACTAAAACGTTGGCACGAGTAGCTGCTTTCTTAGGATTTTGCCTTTCTGTAGAAATCTTGCTCTTGTTTGTCGTTCTCATCTTAATAAAATACTGCGTTAATCTGCGTGTTTAGTCACATAATGGCGGTAAATGTAGAACTTTTACAACATGGAAACACTTTCCCTGCACAACAAACATAGGGTTTTCTTTTCGACTTCTATAAAAATATACTTGGACATTCAATATTTTTTAAATAGGGACGCTCTCTATCAGCATTCAGTTTCTTGGCAAAATTAATATTAATATTTTGATGGTGTATTCTAAATATAAACTTTAGTAACCGAGGAATAACTTAGTTGTTTTAAAGTTGGTGTTGAGTTTTTAAACACTGAGTTTGACCGATTCAAGAAGAAAGTAGATGAAGATTTTATCAAGATATTATCGCAGGCTGCGTTACCATATATGCTCAAAAACTCTTCGTTGGTCGTACGTTGCCCATCGATGCAGTAGAACCTAGATCATTAGGATATTTTTCGGAATATGCAATGTTTAATAACATAATATGGTGAAAAAGTTAATTATTATTTTAAAGGACGATAATAATATAAGCCCTTTTTAATCGGCAACGAAATATTTTTATAGGTTGGAAAAAATAAACAAATAATAATTGAGTATTTTACCAGTAAATTATGGTAGTATTTAACAAGTCACATCTATGCTTGAGGAAAACAAGAACACATGTTATTCTTACATTAATACAAAGATTGGAAATCTTTGAAGTGCCAATAAAAACGGTGCATGTTAATCGTATTTGTCAATCATACATGTCGTTGGACAGTCAAAAATATCTGAAACTAAATAAAAAAGCTATTGATCATAAAGATTATTCAATATTGATTTTTAAATAATGGTAGTCGAGAGAATCAGATTTTAAAAAATGTCGATATGGGGAGGTTATACATCACTTACTCATATGGTTCATCAAAGACGATCAACTTCATGACTGATATCTGTTGCTCAAATATGTATAAAGGAAAATATATCTCCAAAAATTCGACGAAAATGGATTTCTTATGGAATTTATATTTAATCCGTAATTATTATGTTAATTATGGACTTTATTTAACACAGAACTTAGTGAAACATCTTCAAACTTTTCAGACTTTTTTTGTTAAGTTTCATATGAATATTAAAAAATAATCTTTGATTATTACGAAAATTATCGTGATGTTTTTGAATGAAAACCACAGCTCTTTCAAAAAAAAGGTTTCGGAACGCTGTTACAATTTTTTTATGAAAAGAATATTGTGCCCTCATTTTATTTGTTTTATTTTAATGTCTAAAATACACCATTTTATGATACCAATTTCGAATTGTTTTTTTAATACTATCGATTTGGAATTTCTAAAAATCTACTGAGATTATCTACAGGGCAGCCCTATCCAGTTTATTTTAATGACCAATGAAGTGATAAACCATTTTCCTTTCTAATTTTTCAGTCAATTCAAGAATTAAAATTATTTTAACGTGTCTAAAATTTCTCACCGACCAACATTCTTGGGGTAGTCGAGTTGCTTTAACAATACAAGGGACATAGTCTCCTTCTATAATTTTTGATTAAGGCTGCTGAAGGGGCTGGATGGCTGACAAGAGTATTTGAAATGAATATTCAGGCTAAACTTGAGAATACGATTCTACATCGAGAAGAGTATCTCTTCTAGTTTAATTTGAGTGATAAAATGTTAGTTTTAACCACAAGAAAGACACGTGATATTCACCAATCTCGAGAGTATCAACGCCATTTATTTACATCTTATCCATCACAAGTGAATTTGATTCCGTGTTCATCTCAAAGTAACTTTCTAAATATTTCACAGTTATTTCATTTAAATAAATTTAAAATTCGGCATGAATGGATTAGAAATTAGAAACCGAGAATTTTATTCAAGCAATCATATTTTTTGAGTTCAAATCCATATAAAAACGATATTGAAATGTCATTTAATAGAGGTTTGTAAATCGGGATCTTCCTCATAACACCCACCGCATTAATCAATTAAAAAACATCATTTTCATTTACTTTAGGAATTAAGCATTATTAAACCGTATATTTACGATATTTTAAAGGTTTTTTAATGAATAAAGATTATGTCAGTGAATGTATATTTAAATAAAGTGCAGATTCGGCATTGTGTTCGTGAAAAGATTTCTTTGATTTATAGGTGAGCAGGCTCATTTTACATAAAAAGCTTTCCGAACTATTCAAATGCAAGGAGTTTGAGATTAAATACCTCACCAAAACCAGTCATCAATCCAAAAGAAAAGAATAGTGCATTGTTTTCACCTTAATTCTTACAGAAAAGTCACGAGGAGTCGTTCATACTGTATTTAGGAGCGGTATATTTATTTACAAACAGAATATCCGAAAGATTCAAACTGAAGCCTAATTCGTTTTAAAGAATTTTTCTATTTGAATTATGAAACAATAAAAAAAGCACAGTTATCACAATCATATTATTTCAAAGGCCGAGGTAATTTTTTTTTAAATCCATCCTATAATATCAAATAATTAAAAGCTATAATTAGAAGGCATGGTTATGTAGATCGGCAAGTGATATTTGAAATTGATGATTATACGATATATTGGAATAAGCATCCCAGAGGCACGTTAGCAAATGGTAAATGAGCATAGTAGGGCGTTGAACGAACATTAAACACAGTAGTTTGTTTTTTACCTGCCGTTTTTAACACCAAACACTCTGATATCAATTATATCAATATGTCTATCACCTGGTTCTATAACCACGGTTAATTTTTTTCTAAGGAAGAGGTATGTGGAGTATGTCGACACTCCTTTAATGGTAATCAGATTGAAAATTTAAAGATCATACTAGAAGGGCTTGTATTATCAACCTCATGGGCTCCTAGACTTCTTTTATATTGAGACTATCGACAAGAAATATTTGAAATTTGCTTGACAAAAAGATAAATATTATCGAATCAATGTTTTGTTTTTAACTTTAAGTCAATGAGTTTAAACCATGATTATATTTAATGTTGAATATTCCGTGCTTTTATTGAGTTTATATTTTTAGTCGACGCAGGTTTTCATACAGAATGCCCAAATTGATCAATCAAAATGTCAAACTATTTTATAATATAAATTACTTAAAGATTTTTGCTGCGTTTTTTAAGGTAAATCGCTTAATCCATGTATTCAACAAACAAAATCGCTTTCTGATATTTGAGTAGAAGCTGCAGATTTTCTTTACAATAGAGAGATTTACATTGAAGGTTCTCATGTCAAACTATAGAACTGTTAAACTTTGAGAATGGCAGTTCATGCTGGGTAATGTTTAATTATAAAAGTCTGTTATCAGTACCCAGAAACCTTTCTACAATCTTACTGAAATAAAATGTTTTTAGTTGTAATTACTCGTCAAAATTGAATTCAACCAAATTCTCTTATTGATATAGGAGTAATTAAATTCTGGTCTGATAAATTTTGACAAAAATACAACATATTCCGACATTTTAGCAGATTCTACAGAGATATATGAACCCGATTTTATTGGTTGGGTACGGGAACATTGGTCCTTTCTCTCAAGAGAACTACAAAGATAATTTATTTAAAAATTGCATTTTATCTGTACAACAAATTTCGTACGATTTCCTCAAAATTCTAGAATATCTTGATGGAACCAGTATAACATTTTGCATCAACTATTTTGTACATTATACTATCGCTATTGTTCATTCAATTTTTTTATTTCGCATTAAAATTGATTTTAATGATATTTTTAAAACTAAGAAAATATACATGTAATATACTTTACTTCCGGTTTACACAAAATTTAACTTGGTTAACGAATTATATGTAATCAAGGATGAAATAACAATTTCTCTGATGTTTAAAATGCTTATTTTTAGATTAATATTTAGTCCAGATTTAACTCCTTTGCTTAAAAATTATTTTTTTTAGCAGCCTTGCGGCGAGTTTTTGTTTCAAAAAAAGCACTGATAATTAGTTGGATTTACTGAAAGACAGCTCTATTTTCTCTGATCGATCCAATATATTTTGTTATGAAGCATTCGCTTTTCTATTAATTAAAATTATTTTTTTGATTTTATCTCTAATACAGTTGCCTTGATGTAAAAAACATCAGATATTATGTTGACATCATGTTTATTATTGGTGCATCAGAAGGAAATAATTTTAACTTTCTCCATTTGTCTGCATATAGTTAGTTGTATTACAAATGGATTTTTGTTTTTGCATTACACCTCATCAGTTGGTGACAATATTCTCAAATTATCCTTCAGTTTCACCCATCAATTTTATCTTTATTTTCTTAAAATATAAGATTAGCATTCCATTATTCCGAAAGCTCAATCAAGTTTTTAATACTATTCCGTGCGCTATTACGTTGTTACCGAAGCCATATATTTATAACTTTTTATTATTTTCTGACTCAAATTGAACAAGAAACATAAGAGCGCTTGACGTGGAATTTCTTCAATTTCTTTGAATTACCCTGTGTGATTTACACGGCGTCTATCTCATTTTTCAAAATTATCCTCAAAGTAATTTAAGGGTTAACAACCTTCATTTTCAAATCTGTTTCCCATAAGAGCCATTATCAAGAGTTTTCTGAATCTGGTGATGATCACATTGTGTTTATTCTGACAGCTATCATGAGTTTTTGAAGTTAAAACATTATTGAACAATCCATAAAATCCTACCTATATTGTTCTTCAAAAGTTTTATTGTTTTCTCGCTGATCTTGATTAAAAAAAAAGATATATACACATTGTGGACTTAAAGTATATTCTGCACTCTAAGTAAGAGTATTTCATTATTCTCATTTGTAACGTTTGATGTTTTTATTCCCTAAATTAAGTTTTGGTATGAAAATTTAAAGAAAATTAATTTTATTAATTCTTTCGTCTCAAAAGCCTATATTTCTATGAGTGATAATAAAAGGTTGCACTTTGAATCTCCTGCTGTTAATGTAACCAGGATGAGGCCATATTTTCCGTCATCAGGTTATCTCAGAAAATTTTTTTATGCTATAATTTAGTAATGTAATATTCGTTTGGTTTTTTCACAGATGCATTTTATTTCACGTTAGTTGTAACGTGTAGAGGGCTCTGTTATTTTCAAAAATTATATTTTGACATTCTGCCTCAAACATCTATCAGAAGCTTTATCAGCAAAACTTAATTTAAAGTATGTGATACGACAATGGACTACATATCTTTTCGGTTTGGTACAGAAATCATGAATCTGCTAGCCTTTATTTTCTTCTTAAACTTATATAGAACTTGGTCAAACACGCTTAATTCTTTATAGTTGACCCAGTCCATATTATCCATATCATCTCATTCGTATATATACGAATCATGAGGAATGTTTATACTTAGCGAATGGGTGATAAAATGAATACAATAATACATGGCCGAATCATTCAAAAACTAACTTTTCGTTCAAAATCACAGGTGGTATTTAAATAGTCGGATGGTGGATATAATCATATTTAACCTTTAAACAATGTCTACCATTCTCACTCATTAGTCAAGCTGTCAGTTATTGGAATATTTTTTTAATGTCTGAGCCTTTCTTACTCTTAATTCACATTCTATTCTTTGCTGATCATCTATCTCTTAGTTCAGCATTTGAGAGATCATAGCTTTGGAAATTTTGCGATTGCCATACTCAGTGGCGGATATAATTTTTTGAAGTCTAGATGGAGAAATACTTATTTGGAATGATGGAGCTAGTAACATTTAAAATCTATGGAATCTCGTACTAGGATGAACAGCCTTCCGACATTAATTGAACAAATTTAACTTTGAAATGTAATCAGAATGATAAAAACATAACTCAGATGTCTCTGTGGTTGATTTAACCCGTTTTAGCTTCGAGACAGGCATGCGGAAATCAATATTTACGATCATTATTGACCATAAAAATATAAATTTGACACCTCTACGGAGACAGCGTGAATAAAATAGCCCATTTATACATAAACTGATTATATATGGTTTTTAAAACCATACGATATTTTTTAAATTTACTTAAGTGTTTGCATAAAAAATGGTAAACACAGAATCTGCACATGAATCAAATAATTATATACATTCGTTGATTAGTCTGTCTTCATTATTAAAGCAAAATTATGATTTAATCCCAAAGTTCGAAAATAAACGCAGAAAATCTATTAAATACCATAAGTGATGTTGCTTATTGTCAAATGGATTTCTACATGGTCAATCCTGAAAGTAAAAAAAGGTAGTGTATCTACGAAGAAATTAAATTTTCACAAGTGAGTTCACAAATTGTAAATGATTTGTAACAGAAGAGTGATAGTGAATCATTTCATGATAACTGATAATTTAATCGCGAATTAAGCGTAAAAACCATGATAAAACGAAAAATACACTTATGTTGGAACAAACACTCTATTTAATCATATCAACTCTTTAATATGTAATCAGGTGGCCGCATGCCTTTTTATGGTCTTTTACGCCACCAACGGTCAGCATCGGGTTATTTAGTAACAAAGATGCTTTCATAAAATGTTAGTTAAAGTGGTTTAGATAATATTTCTAGCTTTTTTAGGTAAGTGGAATTATGATGGACTATTATCTTGCATTCGATAGGTTAAAATTAATTTCTTGTAATTGAGATTTTATGATTAATCAAACATTTTGAAAATTAGATAATTATGGCAATTTTCGTTAATTCAAATTAAAAATGAATGATGGATCGGCCGTTTACATTTGCTTCTGTCAACCATTTTGGTGTAAACTATCCAGAACGCCTTGATTAAATTATAAACTTTTCAACCAGTTTGTAAAGAAAAAAATAAACACAAAGGTTTAAATATATATTAAAGCAAATCTAGCAATTCGTGTCAGATTTAAAGCAAATTGTTTGAGCCCTTACATATCAAGTATGGCTATCAAAGAAAGCCAGTCCAAAAATCATCTTTTTGATCTGTATATTACTGTATCATACCATAAAGACGCCGTTTACACTCAGTAGTATATGAATGATATATATTTTCCCATAATCGTGTTCCTTCAATGATTTCTATACGTATAAGACCCATCATATATCTGTCAATAACGTTAGATTGAAATGAATATTGTGTCAAACTCATATCCTTATTATCATTAACAATATACCCGGTCATTGATTTCACATTAGTATTGGATCATTCTTAATTCAAGAAATGGCCAAATATTGATGGCGTGAACTTTTAATTCTTAATTACAATTCTACTCACCATTCGTATACAAAAAATAATGTTTTTTTATACATCTTGAAATGTAGATTTTTATAAAAAACTTGGCAATTGATCTAATTTGTTGCAATATCATTTTTAACGCTAACAAATGAGGTTTCGTTTGTATCTTTAGCTAGATCTAGTATTGATAGTTCGATTAGAATTTTCTATATCAGAACTAAATTTACAGTCCTTGAAGGGTTATAGAGAACATCATTAAGCCTCATGGATCGTGGAATGTTCGCTGGACGATTGATTCTCTATCCTTTAAATGTTAGTGTTAACAAAACATTTTTTTAGCTATTATGGTGTAAATTGAAAACAGATTTCTACAGAAACAGTTTCTGAACGTGTGATGTTAAAACTATTGATGTTTTCATATCTTATTAAATATACTCGTCTGAGATATTTATTTCAACATTTTATCAACATTTAGTAACAAGCAGTCAGGCTTATTTTGGTGTCTCAAATATTCTACATAAGTGTATGATCAGGGATATATAAACGGTGTTTCTTGAGATGCCGTTAACATATTAAATTGACTACGAGTCAGCCATTGGCAAATGTACTTACTTCTGATTTTCCTGATGTGAAGTTCGCAAACAAATCTACAAAACGAAAATGGTCATCTATCACATGACGTTCGTTTTTTATGTTTACACGAATGTTGAAATTGTATTTTGAAAAATATAGAAATGAAATACTGGCACTCAAGTATATTGTAAGTTCCTGACTACAACTTAAAACCTACATTCCAGTCGTAACCATCACCAAAACTAATCATTTCCATTGTTTTAGTGCATTTGTTTGAATGAAAAATCAACTGAAATTTTTAAGTGTCTTTCAAACAAATTATACAACATGAATTGGCTTTATTCCAGTTTGATTGTCATATAGATAACTCGTTGATAAATCTAATTGAAGGAAATCGGAAACCAACAAGAAATTTTTCGCCACGTTTGACCTTAAATCATGAAATCTCAAATAATTTGATAGCAGGCTTCGATGTCAGATTTTGACGTATTATACCCCATAAATCAGGGTATGCTTGTGAATAAGAGGACCAAGGAGAGCATCGCTATCTTTAGATATGATGCGGCTTTTGAATAATTAATTTGTTAATGACCACCTTGGTTTAGATATAATTAGTTTCAAAATTAAGTGATCATTATTAACTGAATTAATTTCTCATATCTTTGAAAATGTGCACGTCTTACCCCTTGAAATCACGACGCTTGTTTTTATTTATCTATTCAGTAAGATTTATAACTTTCTAAAAACCATAATGGCTTCGTTTATCTAATTAATCAAGTATGAAATTGAGGTAAATTATCAATTATAATCAGTAATCGTTGATCATTATAATTAATCCATCATTTTTAAACCATAATCGTTCATATATTTTTGACATCTGAAACATATAATTCATGAAAGGGGCTGCTCAGCAAAACTGCGAATATAAACATTGATTTCATTCTTTGATTGTTGTAATTTAAGGTCATTAATCGAAAATATTGAAGATAATTCATGGTAATACGAATTAATTAATTTATAAATTAATCATCCACCCATGATACTTTTACGGTTGGCGCCTATCCGTACTGTTAATTTCAAATGATAAAATGGATATCATGGCGATATCGTAAACTGTATCGATAAACATCTGACCTGTTTTAGTCTTCAAAAATAACAATAACTTGATTGTAAATATCATAAATTTTTTATAATAATTATAAACAATTATCTACATTACAGGGTTTCCCACTCATTTTCGCCAAAATAAAAATTTTACATTTTTTGCAATTTGAAATAATACAATTCATAAATTTAGTCAAACATCTATCTTCAATAATTTCTCTTCGGAGACAATGATTTATGTATCTGAACATAGGACTATAATAGCCAGAACAATCGCTGCTTTAATTAAACTAGCTGGAGCAGTAATGTTTTGATACAACTCCTCTGAGTTTTCAGATCTCATATTTCGTATTTCTCCCTTCCACTTCGAAAACATATTCTCGATGGCATTCAAGAAGGGCGAATATAGAGTTAAAAAGAGTATTTTGTGCCGTGCTTAGCTAATTTGTTGCGAGATCTCTTCACAATGATGGAAAGATACATTGTTCATGACTATTGTAGCCTGCTCTATGTTCAAAGTTCGAATCTTCTCCAGCAACTCATCGAGGAAATTACCGAATTGATCCCTGTTAAATGCCCAATCATGCCACTTGTGAAAGAGCGTTCCACAGACACTCATGGCAGTACAAATTGATATATTCCTACTTCGCAAATTTGAGACGACGTGAATTGTTGGGGATCATATTTTTGACCTAACATGCGAGGTTCTCATTGATAAATATCTACCCCACATTCGTCGATAAATATGAACTGATGTTCTCTAAACGATTGTAATAGCTCTAAATATCTAATTGCGTATCTTTCACTGATATTTAGAGTGCTCGCGTTATTTCTTTTCTGGAATTATGGACACGCGTTTCTATGAATAATGAAATCTTTGAAGAATCCTGTCTAATGTACACTTGCCAACCGAAATATCCATCTCTTCCTCTACTTTTGAGACAACTCTTCTAAGAGGAATACCTGCATTATCATCTACCCACGACTTTATCATTTCCTTTTGGTCTTTGTTAAGTTTCTCGGGTTTAATGTAATCCTTTTTGATGGAATCTATTCTTCCACTTTATTTAAAAAATTTTATTACGGAGTTAATCGTACTCCTAGAAACTCCAAGAACAATTGAAATTTCACTTTCTTTTTGGCTTTTTTGATAAGCATCAACGATTCGTTTCCTGTCGAGATCTGATAGTGTATTATTTGGCATCATTTTTTTGTGAAAATGAGTGGAAAACCCTGTATTATTTCCAATATAAGAACAATTGACTCATCGTAATATCTTGTAACATCCTGATTTTGTCGTGGGAGTATGCGCCATAAAGTATCTTAATACCATTTAAAATCTAGTGCAATTAAACCAATATGGATAAAATGACTTCCATTTTATTTGTTTTATTAACCATTTTAATACTTAAAGTAAGTGATAAATATGTTTATATATAATAAAAATAAATGTTATCTCGGTCTAATTGATTAAATCCAAAATATTGATGGTAATTATGGTTTAATTATCAAATCTTCATTGTTTGTCTAAAATCTACCATAATACCATTCTAGTGGTTTGAAGCGCTTGCAGAAATTATTCTATAATATATCTGTTTTTTTGATAATTTCTAAAGTCACCCTAGAATATTCCTCATTTTCATTCTTTGTACTTTACAGGAACAATTCTACATATTTTTAAGTTAATTATTCATATGAGAAATTTTACAAAGGTTTTAGATCATTGGAATTTATAACGCAAGAATATAAACATAATCAACTAATTCATGATTCCGTAAACGTCTGAATTCAGGATGCTGAAGATAGATATATTTTCGATAGCTTCGACCGCTTTTTCAAAAATATTGGGTCGAAATACCATATCTATTTAGAAAAGTTAGGTGCCACAGAATGTCACAAAAATCGATGATCGTCATTCAAAGATTTGTTAAAAATAATTAAAACCCTTGCGTAAGTTAGGATAATAATTTTGTCTTTTACACCTTTTACCAGCCAATTTCCCACTCTGCGGCAAGGCGGCTGAAATTATTTGATAAATTTTAAATTTTGAAATCAATTTATCAAATTTGAGCTTAAATGGAGAGTAACATAAACGATCAACCAGAGAGGTACTTTTTGAGTTTTATTTGAACGAGTTGACCAAACTGTCCAATGAACTTCGGTCACTTATTATTGCGACACTTAACCATGAGAAAAACTTTACAGAAATTAAAACTTTATTTAATGTGAGTCTTCCAGCTGTAAGAAAAATTTATAAAATGTATCAAAGAGACGGTAGGATAGAAAAGCTTCCAAAGGGCGGTAACCATAGAGCGAAATTGACAAACGAACAAAAGGAATCACTTTGTGACATTCTGGAAGAGGACTGTTCGCGCACGGTTAGGAGAATATGCGATCTGTTTTTTAAGAGGCATAATATATGAATCAGTAGATTCATTGCAACGCATTGCTTTATACTTTCGCTACACATTAAAAATCCTCCGGCCGATTCCAGAAAGTCGCAACGACCCTCAAAATATACTAGCCAGGAAGGAATATTACGTGAACTTTCTAAGAATAGCTCAGGATTGACAAAAAGTTTTTTTTATCGACGAAACCGGCTTTCAAGTAAACATGATCTGTCGGTACGGTCGAGAGCTCACAAGAATTCGAGCCACAAGAGTCTTTCCCGCATTAAGGTCCCGAAATTATTATGTTGCCTGCACGATGTCTTGTGAGGGCATGGTTAATTTCAAAATCCGTGAAAGGGCATATAACGTAGAATGTTTCCTGGAATATCTCTTAGAGATATTTAAAATCTTTCAAGCATGAGAGATTTCACAGGCCTACCTTGTAATGGATAATGCTTCATTTCATAAAACGGCACTGGTTCAAAATACGATTAGGGCATTCAACCACGTTGGGATCTATTTCCGCCCTATAGCCCATTTTTAAACCCCGTATAAAATCTTTTTTCCAAATAGAAGGGTTTAATACGTCAGGCTAATTCAAGATCAGCAGAAGAATCTTTTTCGTCAATTGAAACATCCAGCACGAACATAACATCGAATGACTGCTTGGGTTCTACAGACACATAGAAAGCTATTTGCCGGACTGTATTCAAGGTTGCCCTGTTGAAAACTAATATGTTTTAATTCTAAATTATTTTAATTTTTTTGTGATAAATTGATTGAACAATTTCAACCGCCTCGCCGCAGAGTGGAAAATCGGCTGGTCAAAGGTGTACATGTTGTTGTGTTGATACTGAGGCCTCATTCTCTGGTACCACTCGGCAAAAGCTTTCTGTTCAGACTTGTCAGTTTGGTCATTTCGAAGTATAGTCACAGGTCTGGTCATTTTCCACTAAAAATGTAACTTTTTGAGCCACCTCCTGACTATGATTTCATTAAAGGTGATGCCTAGTTTATCGACACTATCTATGGTAGTCATCGTGCAGTTGTCATCAACAAGTTTTATTGTTTGCCTTTCGATTTCTGGTGTCAGTTTGGTGACAGTTGTAACTCCACGACGTGATTCTATGATGGTACTATCAGGTTGGATTTTTTTAATTGCAGTTTGTAAAGTGGACCAAGGAATATCCAATATTCTGCTTTCAGCTCTAATTTATTCGCCTTCCAACACCACCATTTTGAAATTTATTTTTTTCATTTCGTTTGAGAGTGTTTTTCTTCTACTCTCAAACATTTCAACAAAAGTGCCGCTATCCGTCGTCACAGATGAGGTTATTGGTCGCAAAACACCGTAAATTTAGGTCAATATAATCCGAATTGGTCCAAAATAAGATATGTTCTTCTAATGCATAGATACGAGGCTTCATTGTAACAAGAAAAATATCCAACCATTATCCACTTAATCCAAATATCGGTCAATGGGTTAAAGATCACAAACATCCATTTAAACCGAAAATCATTCCAATTCGAATATCCTAAAGAGCAGTCGTTTAATTGTCACTTTGTCTTTCATATACATCGTTTTCTTCCATAGAATAAAGTCCCCAAAACAGAAATCAGAAACGAATTCATAATCTGGTACGTGTGCTTAATAGAATATACATTTTTTGTTGTTTAAGTAAACGTAAAATCTATTTATTTTACTTTTCGAATTATTTAGTCTTGAACATATATGCGACATTGAAATTGAATGTGGCCGAGTTTTCCCGTGTAATATGAAACAGGTTCTCAAAGTAGTGCGTTTTTTCAATGGTCCTTAAGGTTTTCAAAAAAAGTAATTCAAATTTATTGTTTGAATCTAAATATATAATATGGTTTGGGTAAAAATATAGGACCTATTCTTCGGCTAAAACAGTTGTGAGATTGCGGCAAAATTGTATTCCCGAAATATTGTCCATGGAGTAGGTGTCTAGTTTTATCTGAACACAGCTATCCTTTAAAACTACTTAGTAAATGGGTGAAAATATGGGCGTTTCACCTATGCGTCGCATCATTGTCATTTCACATTGTTTAGTGGACATATATAACCACAGAAACGACAACCATTATTTTATACTCCATCTTGAGTTTAGAAGTGACAGTATACGCTTGGTTTGACCAACAAAAATGTTTCAATCCTGCCAAACTTTGGAAATTCAAACCATTCCCAAATAACGGTATCTTAAATTGTATGTGGCCAATAAATTTCTGGTAATTATGAGTGGCATCCAAAAGTTGCTAAACCCATGAATCCAAAGGTGAAAATTAAATTTGGTAGATCTCAGCCCAGCGTTTTGTTTGGTTTGATTTCTATTGCCTCTATAATCCTTGATAGACATTAGGGATCTCTGGTGCATTCCCCCCCCCCCTCGCCATTTTC
>JWZT01004623.1:506957-529579 GCA_000827895.1 Thelohanellus kitauei
CAAATTTGAATATATATAAATATTATAGGAAATTTTTCTACTTACATGGAAAACTTTATTTTCTTGCATGGAAAGATGCAAATAATTTATGTTTATGTACATTAAATAAATATGATCAAGTTATTCAACTAATATGTGATTTATCTGTAAATGATAAGTTAAATGATACATGTCCTTTGCTTATAAATCCTCATGTCCCAGGTGTCATATATGTTAATTTAATACACGATAAAAAATTTACAAAAACATATATATCATTAGACGATGGAAAGAATTTTTTGCCGATTGAATTTACAGATACAAGTACCATGTGTTCGAAAAAAAATTGTATGTTCGAATTGGATTTACCTTGTTCAAACGATTTCATGGAAAATAATTTTCCAGAAAAGTTAATGGTAACATTAAAAGGAACGTTTTATAAAAAAGGTAAACAAACTTATCACACATTTATTTCATTTGATGGTGGACGAAATTTGAAAATTATTGGATCAAATATTCAAAATGTGACAATTATTAATCGTGGTGGAATATTGCTAGGCACGGAAAACAAGGTTGGTAGAGTCTGGTATTCATATGACGATAGATGGAAATGGAGCAGTACAAATATCGTTTTCGATAATTCCATCAGATTGATACCAATTGAATCGGGAAACAATCCTGTTATCGTTGCAACATATTACGATAATATTAAGAAACTATACACATTATACGTTTTCAATTTTTCAAACATAATAAGTAGGTCTAGTCTAATGGCAGATAGAACTTGTGAGATGGATGATTTCGAACCATGGTATATGCCTAGATATTCTGGGACCTGTTATCAAGGACAAGAGGTTTCATATATGAAAAAAAAACGTTTTTCAATGTGCGTGGATGACCGGAGTTTAGTTCCTCAAAGCATAAAGTCATGCCCCTGCTCAATTGAAGATTTCGAATGGTATAATCAAATAAAGCACAGTAAACCAAATTATTACTACAATGACAATTTTTGCGTATCAAAACCATCTACCAATATCAAAAAATCAGTTAAAAGTTGTCGAGATGGCGGCACACCGCTTATGGTATATGAAGGGTAGGATAATTATAATACAGATTCACACAACTTGATTCAGATTTATGCATACCTAGACAAACAACTCTTCAGGTTGTTTCTGAATATGCTGAATATTGCATCAGTCAAGGTATTGTTGATGTTTGATCATATTTCGATATACGATTATTTATTTTCTTTGAAGATCAAGTGAACGAATGCCAATTGGACTACCACGGACACTATTTACCTGCTTCCATTTATGAAAAATATCCCCTGCCGATTAAGATAACCGCCAACACTCCTATTTCATATGACATTATTGATCAAACGATATATTATTATCATAAACATATGATTCTCCGTTTCAACAAACAATAGATCGGTTTTACGTCTGATGAATCATCAATATACAAACTAGGTTTTGAAACGGTTGCAATTACATAGGATTATTCTACGCGTCTGCTTTTTTTACTAGACACAAATCATCGTTTATTTGCCATATCAAACCAGAGCAATTACATCAAATTATTGCGTTATAATGTTACAAGCTTCGAATTTCATCCGGCCACACTGTAAAAATATAATAAATTTTAGGACAGTCTCATTCACTACGTTTGATAAAACCTGTAATTATCCGTTGTATTCTTACATTAACTGCCACGATAGTGAGCTCAATGTCAAGAAATATATTTATTCGCCAGAGTTACAGTATCACATTTTTCTGTTTCACAAAAAATCTCTAATTATTGTTAAATATTCTCCACAAGCGATACCTACTAAATATGAGGTAACTTATTTTGATAATTACATTTTAACATTTTATATATATATTTCGACAGTTGGTAAACTACCGACATCAATTTGAAGAAATTCGTTTCTATTACTTCGATTAAAACTTGAATGATTTCAATGCATTCCACTATTTTTCGATTATTTTTCTTGAGTTTATCGTTGTTTTTTTGTATTGAATAAAATGTTTCGATTGATAATTATGATAAATACAAAAAAATACAGCTATACCTGATGATAATATATAATTTCAATCATAATTTGTCATTCGATAAGATATATAAATAATAAATGTTTCATAAATTAAAACAAAGATCAATATCAGAACGATCTGTTATCAATCAATAACTATATCTAAAGCTGAGAATATAACATATGTGAAAGAATATTCAATTGTTTTATTATCTTCAAAGAAATTATATACATAAAAAACAATTCAACCATATCTAAATTTATTAAAAATACGTCAAAGTTTTAATAAACTATGCTAATATATTTGATCCATGCCAAAATAAATATATTGATCAATATTTAACGAAACCACGGCTATATTTTCAAAGATTGTCGTAATATTTCGATATCGGTAAAAAATTATTTCCTTAAATTTTATTGTAATCTTTATTCACAAATCATATATACATATAGTTCAGACTCGATGTTGTAATAGTAAAGGTGTGTCTAGATTAATATGATCACTCCCCGAAATAGAAATCTTTAGTATTGTTTGATATAAATTGACTACCAAAACAGGATATCAATCAATAAATATCATCGATATCTTAAATTAATTGGAATAACTAATTGGTTATATATATTAATTCAAAGAGAGTTCCTGGCCACAAGTATAAGTAATTCGAACTATATTCTTCATTTACTGTATCTGCTTTATATAAATATCTAAAAACACACTTTATGATGAAAGTGAGAAACCTTATAATTGGTTTTTTATTATTGTTATTGTCAGAATATTTATCAATTTTGAAAAAATGATTTGATATATAATAATATCTTTATAGTTGATTAACCATATTCCCTGATAATTTTAATGGAAAAAATCGATACAAAAATATAAATATACAAACAATATAGAAGAATAAATATTCAGACATTTTACCGTATAAGCTACATCTCTCGGTTATTCATATATTTGCCTTTGTTAATTAAATTACGCTAATGACGAATTTACATTTCGCGAAAAAATTCGCATGACAAGACATCTGCAATTATGTTTTTAATAAAGTTTTTATAGCATTTAACACATTGAAGGAATTTTCAATTATATTTTTTATCCGGTACTCATATTTTCTCTATCCCTTTTGAAAAATCTGTTTCAAAATGTTAGCAAAATATGAACACAATACTTCATATTCATAACTCGGCCGATTTATTGACCGATATAAGAATGAATTAAAGCTGTATTACGCAGGACGGATGCTAATAATGGATACGGACAAGCTTTAATATATTTATCATAGACACTTTTAAAGACTAGAATTTAACCTATAATCACTTTAAATTACGTTGATTCAAGTTTTAATCAACTGAGATTTTAGTGGAGAAATTCAGGTTTAGCTATTTAACAATGACAGAATTATTGAAATATAGAAAATTTCCATTTGCGAAATTAGATGCCTGTGTCTTTCTATGCGCGGATTTTGCAAAATTGAATTACAAAAGATTTGAATAACACAAATATTACATTCTCGAAGGTTAAATATTTCCACTCAATTTATTTTATTAAATATTATAAATATAAATTCAACATGTATAAAAACAGATTAAATGCTCATATGATGATGTTGAAACATTTGATCTAGTCAATGGGAATTTATACTATATCCAAAATAGCATGCTGGTTCATACGGATCTAAATGGGTCACGCCGACTGAATCGAGTGTCATACAACAATTTTTCTAAATCCATCGCTTTGAATATACAGACTAAATTTTTCCAAAGTATGTTAAAAATATCATAGAAACGCGTCATCCATATCAAAACACCACATGCCAATTTATCTGTGACCCATTAATCAAGGCTGAAAATTTCTGTTATTGTATCGACTCGGTGGATACAGATAGAGGATATGTGTGCAATGATGATGATTCCGCATGTCTAAGTAATACAATAGAAGATATTAGATCAATTCTGTGTCGTCTTCAAGTGCAAAAACGGTCACTGTCCTTTTAATAACGTCAGATGCAACTCTGTTGATGATTGTGGTGATGGTTCTGATGAAGAAAATTGTAAAAGTATTTCCATTTATATACAGAAAAATGCTCAATAAATCAGCATTTATGCAAAAAGAAATGCATGCCTATTTCAACTATATGTTTGAAGTTTATAATATTAGGTGATGATGTGACATATGAATATCCGACAAAAAACATCACCGGTGTATTCCTACATAGTAATCAAGTTGGAGAATTAGGCGATGTGTCTCGTCATTAATTATTTTGCTTCTATGACAAAAGCTTGCTTGAATGAATATTATTACAAATCATTTAATAATATTCTGATTTTCTTATAGATATCTCTCCTTTCATAATTCCATATTCGAAATACCATTTTTTGTTCAAAATACTGTAGGAAATACGCAAAATTTACTTCTGTTAAATCTGAAGTAAAAAATAACTTATTTTAATATATATTCGATAATGATATCATTGATATATAGAGTTTAACCCGAGAGCAGCTAGTCATGCGCTCTGAAATTAAGTTTATGAAAACCATGTAAGATTTGATATTAGTCTGGGTATTCACCAAGAAGTATACAGATATAAAAACAATAATTACAACTTTTTTTGTAGATTTTGAATCTAACTGTTAGCGATGGGGACTGGGACCCAAGGCGTGACAGATTAACTTAATTAATAGATTATATTAATTATTATTGCTATCCTAATTTATGGATCAGGAGCCTTCTAAACAAGAGCCAGCAATCAATAAGGTCAAAGAATATTCAAAAGGATGGATGAATAATTTAAACCTAACAAGTTCAGATTAGACACCCATACTTTACCATGAGATTTCGATCTATTTGAAAAGAAATAGGCAGTTTATCTCGAGGTAACCTCAAAACATTACTGACTTCGGTATCAGTAGACTGAAAGGTAACATTTGTAATAGTGGCGGTGTTTTGGCATTTGAAAACAATAGAAATATATGAAGATAGTGAACAAATCAGATGAATTGGACCTGTATTTGCAACATGAAAACATTGAACAATCAATCAGAAGCACATGAAGTGCATGATCAGAAGTTTCTCGTTTGATCTTCGCCTTACTTTGATACTTCGGCATGGTGGAAACCCGGTGTGTATTTAGAAAAAACAACTGTTCAAATGGTTGGTTAGATGATTCAATTCCAAAAACTGTTCATCACACTTAAATTAAAATCATTTAAGGGGTAAATCATGCTATTTCATAAACTACAGAATATTGCATTGGTAAATTTCTGAAAGTTTTTCAAGTTATCGAGAACATAGAATAAAGAATACACAAACGTGGACCAGATTATTACCATGGTGGTAAAGTGCGAAAATTGGCTTCAATATTTATTTGTTACGAATAAAACAATTTATGTTAGAAACCCCAAATTTTTAACTAATCATCTCGAGTAGAGTATCCTATACGCAATGAGTTTAGAAGGGTAAACTTGTCAAATAAATCGACGGAAGACAGCTTTGGGTGCAATTGACAACAGCTTTTGGAATTTCTTGGTGAAAAACATGTAGTCAGTCATAGACTGGATTTGTGCAGGTGTTGTACGTCTTTACTCTCACATTAGCCACATTGATTCTTTAATATTTTCTGAGTTGTTTTGTGCTTCTTTCAGAACATTGGTGGAGTCGACGTAAAATATAATTATCTTCCAATCTCCAAACTGATTGCCATTTTCGATATAATTAAAATAAACACAAACGTATATAAATGAGGCAAGTAGATGTTTTCAATAGGTTACTGTCTTGGAAAATAGAGTCTAAACTTCGGAAATACCAGGATTGCGATCAATTGATCTCATCAAATTTTTTAAGGAGCTGATATTAAATGAGTTTACTCCAATAAACAGGCTAAAATACAGTATAGTGCACTATCATCGGTAGTGATCGCGATATTTCGTATTTTCCAAAAACTCCTTTATTATTCAACTATATTCAATATTTATGAAATATCCAAACATAATTTCATGTCTGAGTCATTCTATTAAATTTTTTGCGACATTTATTTTTGAATTTAAATGTCTATGAAATGGCTTGAAATTTTATTTACATGCAAAAAATTCTTATAATTGTAAATACGGTTTTTATCTATGAGAAATAGCCATTTTTAGTTATTTTATAAATTTACATGTTTCAATACTTGGGGATCTACCAATCCAGAGATCTTGATTTGTAAATATGAGTCCAACCCCATATTTTCGCTTACACGATAGTGACTCATCAACCTGGACAACAATACCAGGGCCGCTGATTTGAGACTAATGATTTAAGACGTAATTTTATAAAAATGTCTCGAGCGAAACTTTTCAAGTCGACAACTGTTGACGATGTGATATTTCAAATTGCTTTATAAGAAAACGTTGAGAATGAACGCCTTCGCAGTAGTATGCAAGTAGCATAATTATTTGGTACAAGCTGAGTTTTGATATTTCAAAGAAGATGCCCTTGCGAATGGACGAAAACGTTCTGCATACCAAACATCTAAATGCGTGCCCATCGATAACCGCTTTTCGTATCACAAACTTCATTATTTGGTCAAAGCAAAGAGGAAACTTTGGAATCGATAGTCGACTCTGCAAAAATTCAATTAAGCCACTTATTTTGAATTTATAGTGAGCTAAATCATCAAGTCTGAGTTCTGTCATGCTTGCATTACACATCAACCCAAATTGTGTTGTTAATAAATCGATCGTACGCTGATTCTAAAATAAATGATAGAAAAACTTATTAAATTAATCATAATAACTAAAAAAATAAAAAACGAAAAAAACTTCAAAATCAACATACCATGAAAACAGATGTTTAAGCCTATCCAGAATTTCACCTAACAAAAACGATGGTATAGTTTTGTAAAAAGGAACAAAACAGGCAAAAGCAACCATAATATACTTAAATCTATCTGTTTGAGCAATCGTATGAATATTGAAGTACTTTTTAGAAGAACGAAATTTTGCGATAGCTACCGAAGCTGCTGCACTATTCTGTACTTTAGCCCTATTTATGTTTCCGCATATGCAGATTATAGTTGATTTGAATGCTCCTATGAGTGACAGGGACACTCTCCATTTTTTGAGTCCCGTCGGTCCAGTGGACCTTCCGTACAACAGTCTTGAGACTGGTCTAGTACAGGTTTTATTCAAGATCGTTTTTTCACATTTTGACTCACAATTCCATGAAAATAAATGATTTGGAGTAAAGGTTATACCATGCCTATTATTCGGTGAATGGATTGTTCACAGTCAAACTCATGCTCCAAAAAAATCGTGTTTTAAAAATCATTTCCATATCAAATACACCTCGAAGATAGGGATATACTAATAGTGAAAACTAAGAATATCTATTCTGTTTCTAAGTCAGTGGCAGTAAACCCTGAGTCAATAAGTGATTTCTAAATTGATTGCTTTTTAAAGAGATCTATATCCGTCTCATAACTTCCCATTCCCGAAATTCACGCAACAAAAAATCGCTTGCTCGACCATTAATTGAATGGCTGGGTTCTGTCAGAATTTTCCACATAAAATTGCGAGATGTAGGGACTGGAAATATTGTTTAAAAAAAGCTTTTCAGTTTGTAAAATCAGTAATTCTTTCATAAATGGCCTCAATGATGATGTTTTGATATATCTTGCCCCATAGACGAAATTATATCTAGATAAACGGCTGAAGAAATAGCGAGAAGAGAGGGGTGTTTGGCCATGTGCTAACTCGATATTGACAGCCGACTCAGAAAACGCGGGTCCGTGTGAGCCCGTAGATGTCACCTGTTCATTTTTTTCAAGTTAAAACCTGCAGCGACACTTAGAGTTTAAAAGGACCCCGTAGATTCAAGACTTGCATCAATGTCTAGACATAAAATCGAAAACAATAATCCTAAACTATGCTTCCGTTTTTCCAGTGATGAATTTTTTTATTGAAAATTTTCCATGTGATCCCTTTTGGGCGGATTGCATTTTCCGGATATTTATAATATTGATTATCTTTTCTAAGGTTTCGATAACCTTTTATTAATTTGAAGTACGTTGGTGTTGACGGCCGCTGAAACCTGCAAATGCTGAATTCCTCTCGAGTCCAATAACGATCTCATTTCTTGTTCACTCACTACTTTAGCTGATAAGTTAGATTACCGCCAACTTTTTGTACAGTCTGTTTTGTTGGCCAAGACCATCACCAACAATGGTGTATGCTTTTTGCCAGAAACTTTGTTCGAGGCGATATTTATCATCTTGATGACGGATTTGGCGCTTTCTGCGTCGGTCATTGAATAAACGAACAAACACGCGTCCACGTTATCGATATGCTTCATGAAATTCTTTTGTAATCCAGACTTACCTGAGGGTTCGAATCAAAAATCTTCAACATAAAATTTGAATCCGACAACCTGACCTGACTCTTGTAATCAAGTTCTAAAATCACATCCAAAGGAACCGAAATCTGGTACATAATGTCCAATGAATCGTCCTGTCAAAAAACGGATAGTTAGCGCTGGAATTGGAATGGATATCACCTGTTTTTCCGACCCCAGAAGATCCAGTTATGAGAATATTATATTGCGGTAAGTCACCTGCTGTATCCTTCAAATTTCCTGCACTCATGACTTTAGGCGCGTTCGGTGTGCTTAGCTTCGTTTAAGAACCACTTTACTCGAGGTGCCGCAAAAGAATCGAGTCGGCTTTTTGGCCCATTTTTCTTGGGTGAAAATCTATGACCCCAAATTGTTACATAGTTTTCATTAAGCTTTGTCTTTTTACAAGTATGTTTTCTAATTTCCGATCGATCAAATACCTTTGGATCCGTGTTTGGACATCGACTGTCTGGGACTAGTATCTTGTTGAATATCGCCGGCGCTTCGTTTTGTGTGATGTTTTGGTGTCAAGTTTTTGGAATCAAGCCAGTTAACAGAGTTCGGCCTCATAATTCCTCTTTTATTAAACTTCTAGATCTAAGAATCATGTATTTTAAAACATAATCGATGAGATCTGTTGATTAACTCAACAATAACATCTAAATCGTTATCTTTTATTCAATTAGATTTAGAAAACTCATCAAATTATTTAACATAATTGAATAATGAATTTCATAATTCTAAGCCTTCGAATATAGTGATATGAGTAAATAAATGGTTTCTGATAATTGCATGTGTCTAACGGGAAACTAGTACGCTGGTAGCTCTCTGGGATCACGGAACATCATGTGATATTTGACGGTTATCAAGTTTGCTATTGCATAAAATGATGTAATGATAAACGATTTTTAGCAAATAACAACTTAAAATAATTTATTTGTATTCATCACCTTGCAACTTCTATTGAAGGTGGATTTCTTATCGTATCTTCCAAATGTCAGCTTATATTGTTATTTTTCATGTACTGAAATTTCAATATTTTTAATATTGCAGAATCATTAAGCTGCTTTGAGAATTAGTCCAGATGAATGGAATTATTGAGGAAATATCGTGGATGGAACCACGTGCATCTTTAAGGCCGAACTGATTGCAATGATTCGAAATCACAATCTTCATTTAGATACTGATTTTTTTTTATCAGAATTTCAATTTTTGAAAAGTACCTTATCATAGAAATTCTTTCAGCAATTCTACAAAATCGGATTTGGAGTAATCCCCTATGTTAGTCTGCATATGAGTTCACTTTAACTTAGTTTGCCATTAACATATCGTTCAAATGATTCATAATTTGTTGTTTTTAAAGAATCTAGGGTAATGCTTCTGTTAGCATGGCATTCAAAAGGCAAAGCAAAAATTTAATACTTTGCTTATCTGAATCTCTGAAACTCGTTCAACTTCACATTGGGATACATATTTCTGTTGTGGAAATAATTTTTTTCGGATCTCTGGAATTTTCATTTTGATCTTAGATTATGGAAACGAGGGATAAATTGGAAAAGATTTTCTTTTTGATAAATGCATTATTTTTAGGCCATAAAAATTCAAACAAATCAGCTTTGGGTTAATAAATAAAGCATATCTCAACCTTTTGTGATTTTGACCAAAACTGCAACTTGCTAAAGTATAATTTTTTGTTTTTATGTTAGTTAATTTTTGCAAAGATTACGAAATTCCAGGCTCTTCATTTCTTTAATTACTTGGTATTGAGTTAAGAATTCAGACTGCTGTTTTAGTTATTCTTCTCAAAAAATTGAAACGAATGATCCAAATGAAAAGCGATTTCACATTGACTGCATTTGAAACGAAAGCTGGCCAAATGTAGAACGAGGTATGAAATGCTTAAATTGGATACTTGGAGTATCTATGTCGAAATTTCTCAATTTAATGATGGGTTCATCCGGTGCTTTTTTTGAAATAAAAAGGTGCTAGAACGCTGTTAAAAAACAATTTTACACCGACAATTTACGACTGGATTAAATCACGATCGCCAACTTAAACTTTGTAAGCAAACAGATTAGGTTTAGTTTAGTCAAGAATTAAGTCATAACTCGTTGACCAAGTTAAATTTTGTAAAACCTGCAAATAACATGAATTTTACATTCATAGTTTCGTATGTTATAATATATTCTTAAAGTAAATTTAGTTGTGAAATTAAAAAGTTTGAAGGAATAATAGAGATTACTATTATTAACACTAATTTTCATCAAAAATAACCCAGTGGTTCAATCAAGATGTCCAAGTATTTTAAACAAAATACACTGAATTTTTCGGATAGATAAATTTTAAGTTTATACTAGGATTCTTCAGGTAGTTTTATTGAGGAAACTGCGTAGGTTCCGTGATCCAACAAGCATTGTCGGTTTCCATAGTCTAAGTAGATGCTGCTAAAATGGTTGACAAGAGAGTGTTTTTTTTTGACATTTATCAGGCCAGAATTTATTATATCCTACTTTAAAAATAGGCATTTGATAGGATTCAATATTGACGAGTATTGACAACTAAAAGAGGTTACACTAAACACTGTCTATTTTTCCATTTTTTTCAAAATCGCGTCCCCAAATGGCTCAAAATTAGACAGGGTTTGCTATAATGAGTTAAAAATTCTTGAAATATTCCCGAGTGGTGAATTCTTACATTTACAATCACAAATTACTCCTTGTGAACTGCTTTTCTCAAAGTTTAATAGTTCTACAGTTGAATATAAATAAATTCAATGTCAAAACTTTATTGTAAATAAAAATAGCACCTTCTACTCAGGTCTCAAACAACGATTTTGCTTTCTGAGTATACGGATAAAAGCGATTTGCCTTAATACTGTGGCAGCAAAAAAATTTTAAGAATTATTCTATGATAAAAATTTCGTACATCTAGATTTAAACATTTGTACATTTTAGATTAAAAATGACGTATCAAAAAATATAACATCTATAAAAGCATTGAAAATACATCGATGGCCATTATGGGTTTTTGTCATTCACTGCAATTCTGCGAAAGAAATGTTGATTCAATTATGTCTCTCTTCGTCAAGCAAATTTCATCGATGTCGTCGATATTCTGAACGTAAAAGTATTCTAGGAACCCTAGACGATTATAATACAAGCACTTCTAGTATGGTCATGACATTTTTCAATCTGATCACCATTTTATGAGCATATAGATACTCTAGATACTTATAGCTGCGAGAGAAATTCATGATGATTGTAGAACCGGGTAATAGATATGTTGATATAGTTAGTATTCGGGTGTTTTGTGTTCTAATCGGTAATTTAAAAAGAAACTAACTTGTCTGCGATTCGTTAAACGCCATCTTATGCTCATTTTCCATTTAAAGTATGGCCCTGCGATGCTTTTTCAATATATTCTATGCTCATTATTTTAAACTGTCACTTCCAGACCTCCATTACCATGTCTTCGAATTATAGTTTTGAATTATTTGATTTTATAAAATGTATTTTTAAAGTTATTACGGACATTGAAATGGTGTGATTGTGACAACTTTGCTTTTTTACCATATTCTGCTTGCAATAGACAAATTCTAAAAACGTATTTGCCTTCAGTTTCCATTGTCTAATGTTCTGTTGGAAACTAAAGTAACTTTCTTAAATACGTTGTGAAAGAATCAGCATCACTTTTCTGTCAGAATTATGGTGAATACATTGTGGTATTCTCTTCTTGTGGATTGATCGATGATTCTTTTTCGATTAGATGTTGAATCGCCAACTCCTCATGTTGGAGTATTTTAGAAAGTTAATAATGTAAAACAAGAGCGCTCACCCATAAAACAACCACACATTAGAGAACTTGGTGTCGGTGTTGTTTTTTTGTTGCAAAGATTGATAAAGTCACGAAATATTTATTCATTAAAAACTTTTATAATACGGAAACATAACATTTTTCAAAATAGGTTCATCCTAAAGTAAACTCGAATAATGTTTTTATGTGGTATATTATGAGGTGGGATGTATTCTTAACCAAATTCATATATACAAATATCAATTTAATGAAATTTGAATATTCCTTTGATATGACTTTGAACTCCAAAAATATGATTGCTTTTACGTCATTTTCAGTTTCAAATTTCTCATGGATTTATTGCTAATTTTCGATTCGTTTCAATTAAATAAATTTGGAATTTGTAGAAATTTATTTCGAGAATAACACCCTATCAAATTCAATTGTGATGGATAAGTTGGAAATAGATGAGATTGATGCTCTCGAGATTGCAGAACATCGTGTATGTCTTTCGAGAAGCGAAAAAGAACATTTTTTTCAACCAAATTAACCCAGTAGATATTCTATGCTCGAACTAGAAAAATATTCTAAAGTTGAGCGTGGATACTTTTTTAACAAATACTCTTGTCAGCCATCTAAGCAGCTTTTACCCAATGTTAGAATAAGGCTCTGTCATTGGATTGGTGAAGACACACGTTTACAAGAAGAGGATTTTGGGTTAGCCTTTTTATAAATTTTGAATTAATTATATTTCTAAAAAAAAATAGGAATTTGGAAAGGAAAATTGAATATTTCTTCCTTGTTAATTTAAATTAAATTCGATAGGGCTTCTCTGATCCTAATCTTGAAATAAATTTTCAACTTAATTTCATTCAAAATTCGGAACGAAATGTGATATATTTTAGACATTTAACAAGATAAATACAAATATAGCAAAATATTCTTCACATAAAAAAATTTTAATAGGGTTTCGGCACCTTTTTTCGATAAAGCCTTGTTATTACATACCCAAAACAAAGATAACTTCCCAAAATAAAAGTTACTTTTTTTAATATTCGTATGATATTCAACAACTAAAAATCCTAAAAAATTAGAAGGCTTTTTAACTGCGTTCTGTGTTAAAAAAAAGTCCGGAATATACATAAAAATGACGGGTTAAATAAACACAGTAAACCCTGTCCAATTTTCAGCTATTGGGGGATAATATTTGAAAAAAACGGAAAAATAGACAGGGTTTTCAAAAAATGGTAATAAAATGCAGTATAACCCATTAATTTTATTCAAAATAACACGAAAATTCAGATTTCAGATCATTTTGCGCATTAATTAACGATTCATATAGCTTTTGCAAATGAATATATCCGGTTTTAAGCACTTTGAGCTCAGAAATGCTGTTAAATTTTTTATATTGTCTAAAATCTCATCCATCGGCATTGAATCTATGACTCCATATCTAGAAACATCATATTTAAGATATTAAACGATTTCTTTCTTTTCTTTAGTGCAAAGGCCAGTATTTATTTTGGATTTCATTGTTTATTCAGAGTATGACTAGTCTTATTAAAACGAAAATTACGAAATATTAATTCTAGTCAAAATTCAAGGAAAATTGTTTTTGGCTGAAAAATAGACAGGATTTACTGTAGCTGCAAACCCGGATTTTGATTTCATCATCCCAACCGATATAAACGCAACTCAATGTATTTTTATTTAATTGTTATTAGGTAACCGTCTTGACACCTTAATGACTATTTTTCTCATTTTGAATTTCCTTGATATTTCATGTCCTGTCCTCAAATTTCAACAGCAGAAAACTGATTCGATAAGAGAAAATAGTTAACTTAGTTTAGAGCTAAGTTAATACGAACGGATTTCAACATGGAGATTTGAATTGAGCCTGTCTCAAGAATGACGTCTCGCCCTCGTGAAGAAAATGGAATAAATATTTGGAAGATTCGGGTACTAAACTTCGGCATCATAAAAAATCGTCCTGATGAAAGTCAAGCTCGATCAAACTCAAGTCTTTTGTATTTAGGAAATTCGGCAAGGAATTCTCACGAAGATGATTAAGGAATCTTGAAGATACATGGAAATGTTTGTATATACGTAATTATTCGATGTATGGGTGATTCTCACATATTGATTTATGGAGATACATGTTAGTGGTTTAAAATTTGGAAATTACCGCCCAACAACACGTGGCTTTCTATTTTTACGCATGTGCATCGACATCGACACTAATCGCCCAATAGCTTTAAGACTTAATTTTTTATGATACGAGTAGCATATTTGGCTGCAAATAAGCTGCTGGTGCCGAGATATGGTGCTTTAGTTGCTGCCCGCGAGTAAATTTATATCTTATTACTAGAGCAGTGCCACTTTTCAGGTCGTTCAGAACATTTTCCACAAGTCAAGGCCGCCACGATGAGCCCGACTTTTTTTTATCATTGGAAAATTCACAAAACAAAATGTTAGGAAGGAAAAATTCTGGATGGCTTCCTCAACAATAACACATGCCTCCGTATTTACGCAGCTTTTAAGAGTAGAAGAGTGTGAAAATACACAGGTTATTGATAAGTATAGTGTCTTCTAGTAAAGGAGCAATCTTGAAAGTCATGGTTTTACGTGTAGATACCACGCTATTCTGACATCGCCCAGTTAGTTCAGAGTATGATTTTGACGGTCTATACTGCTCCAGAGACGGTGACAACAAAATTTTGGGCAATACCATAATCTTCTTTGAGATGCAAGCATCCATTTAAGCTAAATACATTTAATATTTTCGGTTCAAGGCTGATTTCAGTGAAGATAGATTTTCCAACGTCAAGAACTGTCATCTTCCACGTATAATTATGTATTCTGGTGCCATCTGTTTCGCGACTTTAACATTCAATAACCCAAGCATTGAAGATTAAAACTCTTTCGCTGAATGTATTTGAATGTTTGCTTGTTAGAATTCCAAAACGTAAACTAAAACAAAGCGATTTGTTTCATTTTCACACATAAAAGTTTTTCTGTTGAACTAAATTGTTTACGTTCTAAATTCTGGAGTCATTGTCAATATATAAAAAATAATGATTGAATCTATCATCGATTTCTTTTTAACATTCAACCATTATGGGTTCCGCGAATTTTAAAGAATATATGATACATTAAGTAAATTTATCCCTAGATAGTAATAATATATACATTCGTGTTGAGTGATGATCGATTTATCCCTGTCGAAATGAAGTTGATTACTAAAAAGGTAAAACGATTGGAACGTATCAATATCTACTTGACACCTCTCCGAAGTAAAGAATATTTTCTTTTGAGAGGGGAAAATTCTATTGACAACTTTAGGCTTCGTACGGATACTTTAAATAATGATGGCGCCGAGGCCAGTGAATTTTGTCCACGTTTGCAGACGTAAACAATCTACTTACTTGATGACGGGGATATACATGGGAATGGTCGATCCCCATATCTGGTTTTAATAGCATTGCCCAGGCGCAGGGTTTGGTACTCAAAAACATGGAAATTGTCTCAAATAATGATCTGGATCATGGTGGAGCACTTGTGGTTTGACATTGGCCTGTAAACTTCGGTGAGTTAAACAAATGAGACATCCACCAAGGCGTGTGCGCATAAAAAAAAATTTTGTTTTGATCTATTTGTGTTAGGTTTATGTCTGGCCTTTCAAGATTAACAAATAGACTTAGGGGCACTCTTGGGGCTTTAAAGGAAGCTGGTTTATACCAGGAGGAATGTATTCTGACTTGCCGTCAAGGGAGTAGGATATCATGTGTCATGCACAAAGAGTTGCTTAATTTTAGTTCAGATAATTATTTAGGCCTAGCGGTTTGGCTTTTTGTAATAGTCTCACCCCGCAATGATAAAAAGATCAATCGAGTTCATAACTAACCGAGGTTCTGGTCTCAGTTCATCCAGGTTTTCAGGAGGGACGCAAGTTTACATTACGATCATTTAGGATATACATAAGCAACTAGAGACTGTAATTTCTTCATTTCACAACAAAGAGGATGCTATCTGCTATCCGAGTGGTTTACACGCAGTTACGGGCTTGTTTTCTACCCTATTCGACCGGCACGATGCAATTATTAGTGACCAACTCAATAATCCCACAATTGCACAGGCTATCAGTGTATCGGAAGCCCAAAAATCTGTTTATAAACATCTGGACGTTCGAGGTAGTATTTTTTAAAACAGATCTCGAGACCCAACTTCAAAAATTTAGGCCCGTCTGCGAAAATATCATCATTGCCACCGAGGGCGTGTTTTCGTTGGAAGGAAGCGTCGCGCCATTATTGTTTAAACTCTTTAACCTAGGGAGGTATGTGATCTGGCGAGCAAATACGAGGCTCTCGTATTTATTGATGACTCTCACGCCACAGGATTTTTTGGCCAAACTGGAAGGTAATGTAAAGGTTATCTCAGAGGTTCTCCCGAGTACTGCCAAGTTATGGAGAAGGTTGATATAATCAATTCTTCATTAGGTAAAGCGCTGGGTGGAGCTGCCGGTATTATTTCTCATTATTTTGGCGGTTATACAACAAGCAGTTCTGAAATAGTTGATTGGTTAAGACAAAATTCATTGACTTACCTATTTTCCAATAGCCTACCACCTCCAATGGTCGGTAATGCACTGGCAGTAAGTGTTTTGTCATCCTGGCCTTTGAGTTGATAGAAAAAGACAAAACAATTGTTCCAAACCTTCAATCCAATACAAATCTGTTTAGAACAGAGGTGGAAAAACTTGGGTTTACAATCACAGTATCGATTTTATAAAACCCAGGGAAAGGATCACCCGATTTGTTCTATTCTTATTCACAATGAAAATTCAGCGCTCCAGTTTTATCGTGAACTTCTGTGTAAATCCTCAACTAACACAGCGAATGGGATATACGTGTCCTGCTTAACGTACCCGCTTGTACCAAAGGGTTTGTTGAATCGTGAACGTTAGGACAAGCACGTGTTCGTATCGTAATTACGTGTTCACATACGAAAGAAGACATCTCTAAGTTGATAAATACGCTTAATGAAGTCGGATCCAGGATGGGTATCATTTAAAAATAAACACTAAATTATTAGTTCATCAGAGGTTTCAATAAATTGAGTTTTATGAGCACGAAAACTGATATGGCAGCAAGAACAACGAAGGATGCAGTTAAACTTATCCCCAGAATAGGGAACGACGTCTTGGAAGTGTTATTGGTGCTTGGCTCCTGTTTCATGCTTATGCCTTCTTGTGGGCTGACTTTTATGGACTCCGTATAGTAGCATAAAATGAGATTGACGTTATAGTCTTCTTGGGGATTTACTCCAAAAGGGACACGTCCGGACGTGTAATCGGTGTTGCCTTCGTCGTCGTCATCAAAATGAATCCATTCTTGAAAGACCTTCAGTCATCGATTTCTTACATCCATATTTTTGACCTGTTGGCACTCATTTCTCATAGGAAATAAGTAAAACGAATCTTCGGTTGGTAGAAGAATGGGCTGGCTGGAATTTCCACTATCCATACAGCAAAACTTTATTAATGTTGACGTGAGGTTGTAAATTCCGTCTGGAACAATCCCCTCTTTAAGGTTGGGAATTTGTGATGTTGATTTCTCATCTTGCCAAAATACTTCACCTTCTTCAAAATTTTGAGGACAAGTTTCTATTTTATTTTGATTTCATACCATATTTTAAGATGCAGTAGCTTCCTTTCGGCCAGTTGGCAGCTGCGGTACCCTCACCTGGCTTTATACAGAACCTCATTTCGATTCCCTGGTCATCGAATCGACCTTTCAAATGGTATTCAACTGAATGACTGTTCGTATTCATCTCATCTTCTGTGTTTTGGTAAACAGACCCTCTAAGCCATTTCCCCCCTTTTGGACAACCCGAAACTGGTTCTGGAAGCCCGAACGGTCCATCGGGCCAAAAGCTGCTGCTTTCTGAATCTCCTGCAACTCTCCATATTTTTAAGACGGATGTTATCAAAATAAACAAAAAGTGAATCATTTTCCGTCCAATGACCTGAATTGGATCTAATGAATTGAAGCGACTCCAAACAGATCAGCTAGCGAATAGGAAACATGCATCCTGACCGGTTATCCGATCTAAGTTATCAACACTTATTCGATATTTATTTCGTCACATCTAAGTTCTCTGGTGGTCATATTTTGACACATCCAAAAATTAAGAATTAGATAAAATCCTGTTTTTTTTATCACAACTTCTTAGATGGACTACCAATAATTTCAATTTTGCAACTTTCACTTTTTCAGAAATTTGCCAAAAGAACTTTTTCACGGCTTGATAGAAATTGACGATCCGAGATCAATTCCACAAGGATCACACTTGTCTCTATATTTGTTGAATATTCATAAAATATTTTATAGTTTGATGACAAAATTATATATTCAACCCCCTTTACCATTCATTTGAAGAAAAATCCCGGACCTTTACCTATCATGCCATATTTGACGTTTATATGACAATTGCTCGTGGAAAATATTCCAATCACTGTTTGCTTGTATTATTCTCATAATTATAGGGCCATATATACTGTCCTCATATTAATTCTCATCCTCCTGATAGAAATTTGGACACCTAAAAACGAGTTTATAAATTCTTCCTGGTCAAGCTTGTAAGAGTTGTTGATTTTTATTTTATACGGGTCATACATAAATATTCAATTTACGCCAAAACCCACATCAACAATCACCAATTTTTATAAACAACGAATCCGGTAAGTTAGGTTCACTCTAAACCAATGGATATCACATTGAAGTTATTTATCTAGTCCATAGCTTTTCAACGTGGGGTCCGTGAAGAGCATATATGGAAGTCCGTATCATAAAAAAGGCTGAAAACCTCGGGTCTAGTCCCATTATTCCCAGACCCTACCGAGGAAGCATTGGTAAAGACAATTATTTGGTATGGAAAAGTTGTAAATGGAAACAACTTGACAGATTTAATAACTCGTATGATAAAACGACACGTTCAGAGTTGTGAATCCATCACGTTTTCAGGAAAAGGCGTCCCGAAAATCAGGTTATGATTATTTGGGACCTGTGATCGGACCCTGACGCTTAAAATAGACCATTAAGTAAGTTTATAGGTATTGTGCATGCTTCAAAATGGAAACAAGATCCAGCAGGATGTGCTATAATGGATTCGAATACACTTTAAAAGAATCAACTCAGATAAGTCAGTATTACAGATGTTAACTTTACCGTTTAAAAATGTAAAGCCCCTCCAGCAATCAGTATAGCAGATGGTAAGATTTCAGAAAAAGGGACTCAGTTGTATGACTGTAAGCATTTCTGCTGCAGTTACTGATATCCGAGCTCAGATGATTGATGAAGCCGAAAACCTATCGTTATCCAAATGCGAAATTTCTACAAAGAGGATATGGGAGGAAATGGATTTAAGATATGTCCAAACCAGTTCTAATTCTTCGAGATGTATCTTAAAGGTCACAGAAGCGGATGTAATGAAAGTTGTGCTATTAGCAAGTAAAGAGGACTCACATGGTAATATTTATAGATACCTAAACATGAGAATATGCAGAATTTAGCTGTACAAAGACACGACACATTTTCGCTATATAATTTTGTTTATACGATTCAAAATATTAAAACACGAGACGGAACCTGCTATTTCAGATTAAAAATGTTGGCAATCCTCAATTATTATTCATCTTGTTCGGACGATCGGTCACGGCTTTCGTTGATGGTACATTTACGCGTGTTCCCCGTTTATTTAAACAATGTCTGATACTCATGGTTTTCGATGACGAAACAGATTTATACGTCTCCGTCATTTATTGCCTTGTTCAAAACAAGAATGAGTTTACTTATTGGCGTTTGTTTCATTTTATCATTGTTGCAACAAATATGAACTTAAATCTAGCATGTATCATCTCCGATTTTGAAAAGGGTTTGATGAATGCAATTAGATATCAATTCCCAAATTAAAATATCCTGTGTTTTTTTCATTTTCAACAAACCCATATATCGAAAAATGGTGAAAATTTACATTCCACGAAAAATAAATTCAAAAACGTTCTTAACAGTGTTATCGACGAGGTCGTATGGGGCAACTGAAGCAATATTCCAGAAATACTTTCAAAAATTAGAGCATAATATTGTGAAACACCTAGTGAAACTAAGTGGGAAAATTTTCTTGCATATTTCAAAAATGTATGGGACAAAGAAATATCCGATAGGGACCTGGAACAATTTTTATCCAGTTGAATGATGAAGCAAATAATACTTTAGAAATAATAATGCTCTTGAGCGCTTTAATAGAGAGTTGGTTGAACGATTTACCAACCCACATCCTTATATTTTTTATCAAAGAGGTCTCGATAAAAAGATGCGTTGGAATCGAAAACATCAAAGACGGCTCCTCAAAAATAACTCAGAAAATATATCAATAAATATATTAATTTGCCATTGAAAGAATCATAAATAATCTCTTATTCAAGTTTTTTTTGTAATCTGGATCGAATTAACTTTTCGGTTTGTCAATAATGCATTTAATCACAAATTAAAAATTCACTGATAAATTTTAGGTTATCGTAATTTCAACGCTCTGGAATTTTAAAAATAGAATATAATTAGCTATTTTTAATAATATTATCGAAAAGAAATTAAATTGTTGATTGGCAGCAATGTAAAGCAAAAACCGCACGCTCGCTTCAAAATTTTTGCGGGTCCGTTTTACGGGTCCGGGTCCAATCACGAGTCCATTTACATTCATTCGAAAAATCAATAATTACAATGCTAGTCACAGGTTAACATTAACGGACACGTGTTTCTTTAAAATACTCGGAATTAAGGTATGATATAAGACAACGAATATAATCCTTGATTCAGCTTGACGGACGCCGATGCCAACACTAAATGATCGATTCACTCAAAAAATCAAGTGTCTATTGAAAAAATTACATTTGGTTAAAAGTTTGTTTATTCTATTTAAGAGTCAATAAAGATTGCTCGAAGTCCATTTAATCTCGTCAGTTACAAAAGATGATTAATCCTTTCTCAATTGGTGTCGGGTTGAAAAGTCTGATCAATAAATTTACTTTCTTTCAGGTGGTTAATTCATCAGCTAGGACACCATTCAGTTGGTTTTCTTGATTAGCATCTTAATTGCAACCTCAGAAATTGGTGAGTTCTCTAACTTGTTCCCGAGTGGCGACCAATTGCTATGGTTGAGTTTACGCCATCAAATAAGGATAATCTACTCGTAACCCACGATAGTAAAATGTCTAAACATCAATATTTTGCCCATTTAGAGAAATCCATCCACTGATTTTGGGTTTGGACATTACTTGAAAGCACCCATGAAATAGAGCCATGACGCATCGGGTAATCCGTAATATAGTTCATTGTAGGGAACAAATGATCCATGTGCGTAAGTTTAGTATGAAACAATCAATTATTTCCATTTTTGATGAATATCTAAACGGAATAAAACGGCTTTCGACTCATGACAGAGTTTTCAAATTTTGAGAGTTTTTTGAAGGGGATTTTTCATCTAGATTAAGAACGAGGTGATCGCTTTTTTGAAAAAAATATCCTGTCCTCTTGCTTTTTATAAACTATGGAGATGATATGTGATTCTATGATTGAATTCACAAATATAATATCTGCTAACAGTTCAAGGTGTGCTCCGAACTGAATAATATTAGGGGAAATGTCAAAGGTGGTAGTCTTCACGCTCAAATCGTCAAAGCATACTAAATCGTAGAATTAGCCACCCAGTAATTCCTGGATTGAAAATATGCCATCCTAACAAAGCATACTCTAAACAGAAGACATGCCCCTTAGGACGAGCAATCATTGATTTATTGTCAACGGAATCCTTTAACGCACTAGACTATTCAACACTAAAGGGAATCACACCAATCTTGATTCATGATTTATAGCAGAGGTGGGCACGGTTAAGCAGATTAGGGCCACTTAAGTCCTTCTGGATTAAAAACGCGGGCCGGATTAAATATAACGATTAAATAATAAGCCGTTAATTAATGTTTAATTTTTAATAAAGTTTTTCATTACAACCCAACTAAAATTTCAAAAAAATATAAAACTAAACGTTAAAGATTTATTGAATAGGTTGATCAAGTGCTTGAACAACGAGACTCTCTATATCGGCATCGATATTACTGATCGACACTCGTATCGAATTTTCTAGGTTTTCATCCGTCAATCTTGTTCGATTTTTTGATTTAATATATTTCATTCGAGAGAAAAACTGTTCACATATATAGGTGCTGCCAAAGAGACTAATTATGTTTCTGGAAAATATGCGTAAATTTTTATATTTTTCTTCGGTCAGACAAAACTTATAAAAATCAATCAAATCGATGTGATTAAATTTTGATTTAATGACCAAATCGGCTTGAAGTTCAATTAACTCCATTTGCAGATGTTCTGGAACACAATT
>JWZT01004623.1:529661-576856 GCA_000827895.1 Thelohanellus kitauei
GCGGGCCGGAGATTGCCCATCTATGATTTATAGCAACAAAGAAGACGTACGACCCCTTGGCGATAACATGATTCATAGGTATTATGTTACAGAAAGCGATATCCAAAAGATTCGCATGGTTATCAGCATAACTTTTTCGTAATCACTTGCATAACTTAAATGGTAATTCTCCAATTTGACTCAATTGATAATGGGTTGGTTGTATTTTTTTTCCAGAATTGTCTTCTAGATTTAAGGACTCCAATTCTGAGTTTTAACAGTTTAAAAAGTGAAACACCATCTCGGGTGTAGCCATAATATCCTTGCGGTGATTTTTCGTGAATACATACTCGCGATTCATCGATACTGCCCGAACATTAATACATTAACTGCAATCGAATCTAGGTCAATATTTTGACATGTGGTTCAAAAGGGGCATCACAAAACTTGCATTTACAGTAGTTAAAAGAATGGAGCGCTGCTCTCAAAAATCCATATAGACATGCTTAAAACTTTCAACATCATTCATTTAACGAGTAAAGCAAATGAACTCGTTCCTTCGTCTTGATTTAAGCTCGGAAAATATGGATTTTAAGTGGTTTACCATTTAAGAGCATTTCCAGAATTCTAGCCATTCAACCTACAAATCATATTTAAACCTGCGTCAAAGATGAAGACAAGACCATGGCTGGTTTCATGACTCTGTCATAACTACCTTAAGTATTACTCCTACATCTATCAGTCAAATGTGATTGTGGATGTTGATCTGGTTGACAGAACATAGAATTTTAATGTATCCTGTCCTTATCGAAGTCGTCTCTCTCTATAGGCCTGATGGAATCAGTCAACATGTCTGGGACCAACATCTAATCCCATTTGAAATTAATCATGGTTTAACTTACACACCTGTCATATTGTACGTGGATAATCCTGGCACGTGTTCCTATCGTATCTCCAGATTTATTTTCGTTTTTTACTAAACTAAATCTATTTTTGGACCAATTAAATCGTGGCGAAAATGCAGACATTTCTCTCAAAGTGGATCTAGCCAAGTAAACATCGATATAATGACTGGTTGTGCCTAAAGACACAGACAACCGCTAGTTAAATAAGTCCATGTGGAAGTTGATTCTGATATTATTTATGAGCAATAGATAATTATACGACATGGCGAAAGTGGCAAATGGAAAACGAAATTAATGACCAAAATTTTATTCGTATGAAGAATACATAGAATAAACATATGATTTGTTATACACCAGTTCAGATATCCCACATCATCCATGTATGGCCTGGCGCATTCGGTTTCAAAACAAGGATCATAAAAGGTTTTTATTGTTTGTTCGATTTGAGGCCTCTATTCTGTCACGCGAACCGGTTTCAATCAGGAAATTGTTCGGGATCTTTTTAAGGAATATTTCGTTATAGATAACAGAAACACAACAGACCATATATTTTCACCCAGTGAGATGTGTATCCAGAGACGTCCAAGTATTTATCTGTTATAACTAGAGTACTGTAGACCTTCTCACATTAATTTAAGTATGATATATTCAATACTAAAAAAATGGCGAGTTATCCGCTAGTTTGTGACCTTGACTTTTCCCTGATCTTTTGGAGCCCAAAGGCCTTCTATGAATGTTTGCACAAGTTTTGGATCATTAGTGAATTTACAAAGCAATTTAGCTTATATAAAAGTTAAGTAGTCATACGAAGTCTAGGTTATTTGAGAAAAATGTCCGAATGTCATGTGTACAAGAGTTGCAAATCAGAACAGATGTCCAATACCTCTGGACAAAGGACCTCAAATAGTTCAACAGGTATGGATCAGAGATCATTGTTACGACGAAAATTAGTAAAACTTTTGATAGATGTGTACTTGGAATGTTTTTATCGAGTTCGTCGTACTGGATCCCCGGCGAATCTAGTCATTTGGAGAGGTTTTTGCTAAGTGGTGACTTGATAATTGCTGACGGAACCATTCTCAATAGAGATTTTCTAGTAAATTGATCTCCGTTTTCGGCATATAATGAAGTTTTGGATATCTCTATTTCTGGTTAATTACAGTAAACAAAACGAGTCATTTGACATTGCGGTTCTTTTAATTTGGTTCCTCAATCAATATTTTGGATTGCTCAGTGATTTGAATTGACGCAATTTTAATCAATTGCAGATGGGCCCGACCAATTTATTATGTCCTAGAGAGTCTGTTTTGGGAACATAACCGTTCAATGGGATAAACTGAACGAGCCTGAAATAAGACTAAATAAGTAATTTGAAGCTGGGATCTGGGATTTTTGTAATCTCAAAACGCAGCTTCGTCTTCTGTTTCGCATTTTCATAAAATCTTCTATTGGACACGCCTCCGAATTTCGACCATATCTCTTCAACGTACAATGTTTGAGGCCATTCGCATTGTCATGCGCAATAATGAATTCAGCACATGCAAAGGGTGATGCTAACAAAATGACCAGGATTGCTATTGTCAATCCTGAGCGTTGTAGGCCCAAGAAATGCAATTTGGAGTGCAAGAAAAACTGTCCTGTCGTTCGTCAGGGTAAATTGATGTATCAACCAGGCAAACTATGCATCGAGGTGAAGTCTACGGATAAGATCGCACTTATTTCTGAAACTTTGTGTATCGGATGTGGAATTTGCATCAAGGTTAGTGTTTTTTCACCTTTAGAAATGTCCTCTTGACGCCATTCAGATCATAAACTTGCCATCCAGCCTGGAAAAGGACACTACCCATCGATACGGGCCCAACAGCTTTAAGTTACATCGCCTACCTACACCAAGAGTTGGTGAGGTTTTGGGTTTGGTCGGTACGAATGGAATCGGAAAATCTACAGCCCTCAAAATATTGTCAGGAAAGGTTAAGCCTAATCTAGGCAGATTTTCGGTAATTGTTTGTTTCACCAAGAATGCACCTGAGTGGAATGATATTTTGAAGTTCTTTAGGGGTTCAGAGTTGCAAAATTATTTTACAAAGTTACTTGAGGACAAAATCACCGTAAAGTTATGAATTATAGAGTCTTCTACGAAACCTCAATACGTTGATCAGATCCCAAGAGTGGTCTCTGGAACTGTGAGGGAGCATTTGAGCAAAAATGACGAGATGAAGCGGTTCGACCAAGTTGTTGAAGACTATGGTAATTGTGCCAAAATGACTAGAACTCACCAACTTTTTGGACTGCCAAATCGATCAATTATCTGGCGGTGAACTGCAGCGTTTTGCTTGTGCGAAAACAACTCTGAAAAATGCTGACATGTATGAATTGACTTGATAGATATCTCTTTGACGAACCGAGTAGTTATTTGGACGTCCGTCAGAGGCTAAAGGTTGCTCAGAATATCAGAAAAATATGTGACGATAATAAGTGAGCTAGTACATTAATTAGATACGTGGTTGTGGTGGAACACGATCTGAGCGTTTTGGATTATCTTAGCGATTACATTTGCGTTTTGTATGGAGTAGCAGGGGCATACGGAGTGGTCACTCTGCCTTTCAGTGTCAAGGAAGGTTTCCATTCCAATTATTCAGGTATCAACGTCTTCCTGGATGGCTTCATTCCTACTGAAAACCTCCGATTCCGAGAGTCTTCCCTCAGCTTTAAGTTCCTCGATAGTATTGAAGTTTATTTCCATCATGTTTAGGCTACTGCTGGGAGTGCACAGTATCCATTTCAGTACCCTGAAATGCATAAGAAATTCGGTATGGAATCACCTGACGTATAGGCGATAGTTTTGAATTAACGGTCCAACCAGGAGAGTTCAATCGATCTGAAATTTTTGTATTGCTGGGTGAGAACGGAACTGGCAAAACGACTTTCATTCGGATGCTCAGCGAGTTTTTCAATCCTCAGCAAGAGACGAAAAAAAGACTTTTGGTCAGTTACAAGCCCCAAAAAATCAGTCCACGTAGCGAGGATACAGTCAAAACTATGCTGTACACCAAAATCAGCGAGTCCATGAACAACGCACAGTTTGTGACCGACATCGTCAAACCTTTAAATTTGGAAAAGTTGTACGATCAGCACGTTTCCGTTTTACTTATTCCAGGTGAAGAATCTATCCGGTGGAGAGCTACAACGACTTGCCTTGGGGTTGTGTCTCGGCAAGGTGGGTTTAGTTTCATCACCTGAATGCAGATATTTATCTTCTCGACGAGCCTTCGGCGTATCTTGATTCAGAGGAGCGTGTTAACTCAGCAAAGGTCATCAAAAGGTTTATTCTTCACTCTAAAAAAACCGCCTTTGTTGTTGAACACGATTTCATCATGGCTGCATATTTAGCCGATAAAGTTATCGTATTTGAGGGAGAGCCATCCATTAAGGCCACGGCTGGCAGGTAGCAAAGTGATTTATTTAGTCCTGAGTCAATGGTATCAGGCATCAACAAATTTATGAAGAGCCTTGGAGTCACCTTTAGACGGGATTCCAGCAATTATAGACCTAGAATCAACAAACGTAATTCCGTCAAAGTATATCGGATATTAATTTATAGGATATCGAACAACGTAAAACCGGCAATTATTTTTTTACCGATACCGCTTAATTTGTATGTAAAAACGAATTAGAATATCGACTATGTTAGTTATTTTTGATTTTCTTTTGTTTTTATTTCTTTAATTTTCGTGCCTTTTCAATGTATCAAGTTTCAACCGTTAAAACTTTGTAGGTTGGTGACATGTCGACCAATTCGGATGAACTTGCCAATGGGAAGCGAGGTTATATAATCCCCAACAGGATTTTCATTGGAAATCTTTGCCCCGGGGTTTTAGATCGATTTAATTAAGACGACCGAAAAAAGATTACAGGACCACTTTGAGAAGTTTGGCGAGATCACCGACGTGAAAATTGTTTTGGACCGCTACAATGGACTGTCAAAAAAGTAAATCTGCCATCATAGTCAGCTTTGGGTTTGTCACCTTCAAGTCCAAGCGCGTTGCCCAAAAGCTTATCGCCAAAGTTGGATTACAATGTTATTTAGCGCCATGAATTTATCGACGGCAATCACGTCAGAATACAAAAAGCATTCTTACGAAACGTTGGTTGTCATTTAATTAGAAAACCCAATATAACACAAACACCATTCGCCCTTCTGTTTCATTTCGACATCCTTCCAAGACTTTAAAAACTGAAGATTTTGACGACTCTGGAATAGTGGCTGATATGTCCAATCTGAAAATATCTGCTGATGCAAGTCTTGGAAACGACGAAAGTTTCGTGGAAACTGCTGTAATTCAACCTCATCAATAGAAATTTTCCTATTCCGCTGAATATTCTCAAGATCCTGGCTATTCCGTCTATCAACCCTACGCATACATCTTCAATCCATCAGGTACCTTCGTCATGACCCCAGTATATCCTTACTGGTTTTTAATTGTTAACCAATGTTCCAATTCGTTCAAATACTATTAACATTATTAACAATCATTATCAAAGATTCATTTCATGTTTCATTTATCTCACTCTGCCTTTAATTGAAATCTTTTTACCTTCTATCATAACCACACACAATTATTGTTTGACTCAAGTCCCTACAAAGTTTGAGAATTGTTACCAAGTAACCTTGTGTACTCGAGTGTACTATTTTCCAGCAATTTTCATCAAATTACTCATTTCGCCGAACAGCTTTCCTCAGTTGATTTGCATGACTTTCAAACTTGGTAAGCAGAGGCATGTTTAACCTCTTCGAATTCAATATGCTGTTAATAGAGAATGACTACCTCCTAAATATAAGCACGTTTGATAGTGAAAGAAATTTATTCTCGTTTAAAACTGAGGTATACTGGCCCAACTCACTTGTACCTGCCATTTTTTTCATCTATTACATCCACAAAAGTATTTTGCCATTCTTCCGAATAAGCCACTCACAGTAGGAGCGCATTGCTAATTGGCTATATGGAAAGCTCATATGAAAACAAAGGGTTGATATCAGACTATGTAGTAGTCTACATGGCCCGGTTATTCAGATTTGAATAATAGAATACTCGTTGATATTTGGATTCAGAGAAGGATTAAGATTAACACGCATCAATCGCCAGATGATTTGAGATTTTACCTCGTTTCCATTTTAAACTCGATATACGATTTCATAAATGAAGCAGTTAGGGCCATTACCAAACGATTTCAAAGATGGCGCGGAACATGTATTCATGTACATTAGGGTAGTATATAACACTTACATGGCCCTAACAAAAACCCTAAGAGATCTCTCACCCTTGGTTCATCCTATGCAGGACAGTAACCATCGATGTATTGGATTCACTAACCAGCTTACCCCCTTTCTTTGTCTTCTGCATAATCACGGAGACGTTTTCCTAGGTTATTGTGAAGATCGTGAAAAGTTTTACGGAAGTCAGTTGAACCTGGTGGTCAATAGGTCGAAGAATAGAGGAAAATAAAGGCATGTGATTAGTTTTGGATTTTTATAATTTATTTGTTAGGTTTTAATATGGACGAGGATAAAACCAACTAATATGTATTTATCAGTGATTTTTGGTGTAAAAATTTGACAAGTATAAACTTAAACAGATATTTCATTTATTCAAGGATAAATATTATGATTTTTTTCGAACGTTTTTATCGTCAAATGATTATTCAACCAAAATCGAGCTTTTTAATAGATCGAATATGAGAAATGATCATATTTTTCAGCTCATAATAAACTGAATTCCTTTAGAATTGAATCAACGCGACTGTTCTAACTGCCGAACGTGTTAAGGCAGTCTAGCTATTGCAACATTCAAGGTGATTGCCGTCTTAATGTTAAAACAAAATTAAACCATCAGCTACCACGTACAATTAAATCTATAACCGAAAAAATATAGGAATTTGTGGTCAATGACACGGGCTTCATGATTAGGTGTATATTGGACAAACATATATGCCCTGGAGGGTTCATATTGTTTAACATGACTCCAAATATATTAAATATCAAGCTGGAAACAATTGTTTAAGCATTAATAGAATTGAATTATTTTGTGTTTAAAAATTCACTGTTCCAACTTGAAACCAATCAACATCAAAATAGTGCGATTGAGAAACACCATATTGATTACAATAGCTAAATTGTTGTAGATGATGTTTAGGGGAAGTGTTGAGGTAGCTCAACAATCTAAACTTTGACACATAGGTGAATGATTTAAATAATGTCAATAAGACATCGGTTTCAGGACCTCGAATCATAGATGTCATTGAATCAATTTGGTCAAATTCATTGCTAATTTTGAATATTCGTGTGATATAGACGTCACAGTGAAAATAAGCTTTGTGAGAACAGGATCAAAAGATGCATCAGCAGGTGAGGTGTCATATCTAGACACTCAGGGTGTTCGTTCCCTTTGAATTTTATTGAATATATTTTTCAGGTAAGGACATAATTTGAATGTTGCGCCGTAACAAGTTTAGGATTGTATCGCCTATAGACCTCATGTGAAAGTTTATACACCGCTACTTTAGAGAATATTCATTCGGGCCTTGATAACTATGGATATAAAAGATAAAACAAATTATGAAATATTGCAAGTAGACTATATGAAGTTATTTATAATTGATTTCAAGTTTCTCTATTCCGGTGTATTAATATTTTGGCATCGTCAGAAATGATAAAAATTTGGAACCTGACTCGCATATTAGCACATTAGATAACCGACTTTTGTTGGGTCACCCCATAATTTTGTTCGATATTTTTGTCGAATCTATGGGTACAGAATCTAAAAACAAACATGAAAGTTTTAAGTCTCACAAACCATCATTAGGCATGCTGCAGTGATATGTGATTTAGACACTGACTGGTGATAGGGGTATAAAATATTTCTTTTTTTTTTAAGAATAATTCAGGTCGTATCTTGATGGGCCCGCCTATCAGATGGACCGTTCTATTCGTTAAATATGAAGAGTATTGTATCATGTTGATTTTTAGAATACTTGTTGAAATCCTGAACCATACAATCCGAAAAAACATCTCTTAAGGATCGAAACGACAATTCGCACCAAGGAAATTTTAGTCAGAGAATGAAGATGAGCTAGACCTTCGCATAAACGAATATTCTTTTAACCAAATGCCCAGTATCAAAGAGCTTTGTGCAATATTAATCGATCTGAATGACAAAAACCTACGTTTGCATGAATAAATCTGGGTTAAAGTTTTTGCCGATGCAAGAAGTCAAGTCCATTCATGAATGAATAAGGAGCAGACGTGTATATTGTAATCCCAAAATTGAAAGTCTCTGTGGAATTTAGAGATATTCTTGTTCCTGTTTTCGATTCAATAACTTATCAACTAGCTTATGTCTGATGTCTGTATCGGAAAAAGTTTGGTAATAATTTAAATGATCTTACGTATAATTATTTTTTGATAATATACAGTTTCGGAGTGATTAATAATCTTCGATTGATATGTTCATTTTACGGACTGATACAGATTGTACATCTTTACTTTGATATGATCAGTCTGGAAGCTATCATCCTCTTTCTGATTATATATGGGGTCAACTAACTAGATTATATTAAAATAGTGATATTACTGATCAGACAACGAGTATGTAGTAAAATGATGGTGGCCGTCTATGCTTAAATGAATCTTGGAATAACTAGTACTCTTAGAGCCATAAAAATCTGAAAATTTGGATTTTAACACTTACTTAGACCACAGTAAAATGATATTGTGATGATCAACAGGAACCTCAGCTATGGGGTTGATATCAAGTTATTAAAAATGAGGTTTTTGTTTATCAGTAATTACGTTTACCAACACAGTACAGAACAATGGATGTAGATAAATTCTCCGATATACGATCAATTGAATGTACATGCTAAATACGAGACGAGCCATGAAAGAATTGGTATAAAACTAACATAATACTAGGTAGTATCGTCTATGCCAATATTCTGCAGAGACTCAGTGATGGAGTTTATTTTTGCACAGGTATTGCAACATTTCATATCGTTGCAGTCGATCAAACATATCTTGCAAAAAATTTTGGCGCAATTATAGCAATGAGACTGGGAATATTAAAATCATACAATCGGTTCAAATGGTGCATTTAAATTCGCTGAACAACTATAACAAGTGTGGACGTGAGTTACTGGAGTCCAATGTGATGCAGAAGGAGGTATTTTCTAAAATTAAAAGAGTTATACTTTTGATTTACATCGAAGGTTTCTGTTTACTTGTTCTTGAACTTGGAAAGCATACGTATCGAGCGTGAAACAATCATACAGCTCCGGAATTTTGTAACAGTATAGATTTCTCCAAATTCTGATTATAAATACCAAAACTTGTAATTGTGAATCTTAAAATTGGTATGAACGAACGACTCTGAATGAGGTTGGTAGAAAAGGTTGAGGTAATCATGGGTTCTAGAAAAAATATAGTTCCAGATCGAGTCAGTGTTTTCAGAGACCTCCATACTGATTCTCTCGCGTTCACAATCAACCAAAAATGTACCGAACTACGATGAAAACATCAAAACCTGACAAGAAAAGAAATAATGAGCCAAATGAAGTAAAAACCTTTCATTGAATTGAAACTCTGAGGGGTACTTTTGTTGCAGTTGAAAAACACACTCCAGAAACTGTACGAATATGGGAGACGTATCCTTACTGTTGCCCGATAACAGACCATTTCTTAAACAAAACGGATGTCCAAAAGACACAAAATCCTTTTCTATCAAAATCTGATGAGAAAAAATAGATACGACGAAGCCATGAAGTGTACGATAAAACGGGTCTAATATTAGACTTGATAAGGCGCATAACTGAGAGGTTCTGTCCCACCCATCAGAACAATGAATCAAACAGTTGACAGCCTCGTGGTGCAATTTCTAGATCAACAAAGAACTACCGAACAGATCGTGAACGAGGCCTCGATTATGAGGCAAATATACTTTGGCCAATTGGTTGACATGATGGACTTGAACATGGATGAGACACTGAGGTGTTTGGTTCGGACGGAAACCAGGAACTTTTCAAAGCTTTCTCGAATAACATGAATGTTGGGAATATCAAGGAAGTCGAAACAGCAGAAATTGTACACACGCAGATCCTCGTAGCCTTTTCCCTTGACTACATTCGCCATTGCATTTATCTGGTAGACTTTGTCGAATACCTTAGGTCTCGCGTCGAATATATGAAGTTTCTTATGTGGTTCCTTCATTGACCAAAAATGTTTGAGTAAACTGACGTCCTTGGCGCATTTATTCGTAAAACCAGAAAGTGGTTGAGCACATCTAATCAGGCAAGTATTAGTGACGTTGTAATAGTACGATAAAGCAGGAAACCTGCCTCTACTTCTGAAAGCAGCGCTTGCAATAACAGTGGCGTCTTTGGCATTTTTTGGCACAAATACTATGTCGGGATATGTGGAGCATACCTTTATCATCAAATCCTAACCTCATATTTCAGATTGACGATTGAAACCCTCAAATGCGATTCATCCATGCCACACATCCTATAAAATTCCTGTTGTTTATCATAAATGTTCCAGCCGTAGGTCCGATCGAAGTAAGAATTGTATGTGAGCGGTGAGACGTATGCTGGAAAACAAAATCGATTCGCTATATTTGAGAAAAACTTACTCACAACCGTCCTGGCCTCAAGAACACCAATTAAGCGTTCGACCGCCGAATCACTGCTTAGAAAGATAAGAAAATTGGCCAAATTCCTGCAAATGAACTCGATGGCCACTGTATTGAAATATTTTTGTATTTTGAATTTTACGACTTGGCAATATTCTACCTTAACATCAAATGCGTACCTACACGATGACTTGTGTTTGAATCAGTGGATACAAACTCGAGATATGTTCTATAGGCTGTGACGCATCCGTTTATCGAATTAGTGCCGTTGAAAGCCAAATACCTGGTTTCTTCAATCTTAATCATATCAGTTTCATTCTATGTGGTATATAATTAATGCGGCTGATAATCCCGTAAATTTCACTCCTCTAACCTCCACATTATATCTTTCCACACCACAATCAGATTTCCAAATAAATAGCTATATTCATACTTTCTACATGATTTACCAGAACGTCAACCAAGAAAAAAGAAACGCGCTTGCGCCCGAACTGACATTTTTATCGGGATGTAGTAGTTTTACTTTTTATATGGAAAAATTCTGGAATTCTCGGGAGACCGCTTGTCCCTCACAGGACCTGGTAGTATGTATGTAAATATCGGAGATCTATATGTGTGTAATTGTTGGCATTTTTACCATAGATCAGGTAAACATGATTTCAGGGGTGTTCATTCTCTTCAACATATTAAAGTCATTTACAACACGTTGGAATTCCAAAGACAAGATTTGACAGGTCCCCATTTTTGCAGTAGGAGCACACTTGAGGTGGTCCGTTATGATGGCTGAAATATAATCAGCCATTTCGTCAATCAACCGAACTTATAATTTTTAATGTGTGAACCCGTCATTATAAACTATGTAGGAAAGCCGTCACTTCCATGAATGGCTTTTCGTATTTGTATTTTGACGATATTCAGTGTTGTGCAGTTTGGATAACTTGTTTTGATATGAGTTCATCTTCTACAAAATCAAAAAAGGGTTCTCACTTGCAGTGAAATATGATATGTGAAAATGTTGATGTTTTTAATTAAAGGGCGAACCTATTTTTGTGGAGCTAGTTACATACAAATCTTGCTGATTCTTCATGTTAGCAATTGATGATTTGGTTACGTCGATCTTCTTGATTCACTTATCAATCACTATTTAACATGTAGAGTTCGCCATAACGATCTCTTCTCAAGTAGTGGCAGCAATTCAAAGTGAATCATTCAACTGATCTCGAGCACTATTTTCTTATAGTTATAGATTGCTGGAGTGACAATTAAGTTGAAATTTAACCGACCAGAATTTGGTTTGCATTTATGGAATAAACCGCCTTTATTTTTCAGAGTTTTTTAAAAAGTAGGCTGTTTTTCACATTCAGCAATCATTTTTTCCCTTATACATTCTACCCGTAAATAAATATGCATTGAATGGCCATTCACCTGTCATTGTAGACATTCGAACCAAACTCATTATATAATCGATACCTATAGAGACGAGTACAAGTTAAAAAATCCTTTATCGCATGTCAAAGCTGCAGGCGTATTTTGGCTAGTGAAATCCCTAATAGTTTTTATAAGGACTAATGCAAGAAAAAGAAACCTCGTTCTTGAGATATCCTTTTTTCGCCTGATCACCTTAAAAACGTCTTTTATTTCAATAGTATACAAATACCTTATGAATGTTGGTCAAATCCCAAAATTAATATAGATACTCGATTTTCAAGCGAATTGTTTGAAACACATAACGAGTATTATTGGTTGGGTTTCCATGCTGCCCAATCTGTGTTTGTCCTCCAATAACGTTGGATTCATAATCATTTCATAACTTTGTCCTGGAAGCAGTGGGGACTCGATCAATACCAAGCCAATTATACCTGTGTTGGATCAAAAACAGGAGTTTTATCTTTCCAGGATAATTTCAAACCAAGAATGTCAATAACTTTCCGAACATACATGCCAGTAACAGTAATTTTGTGATAACACTTTTGAATAACGAATTTAATCAGGGTGTATTTAGCTTTTTTGTACGGAACTTTTTGCAGTCTTGTGAAATGGTGCACAGTAATCAATTCGTCCATGGAAATCTAGTTAATCAAAATATTGGGCTAATGCCACACTTTTTATATTGCAAAATAATGACTATTCGAATTGAATCATGCTCTGCCGCCAGGTTTTCAAGTGTTAATTTGGATGTGTTTCGAAATACAGAGTCCACCACATTTGCCACACAATTCACTTATTTATACATTCAGTGAGAAAATCAATTTGGATCACGGATAAAGAAGCTACATCTGCAATAACAGGGACACTTAAGTTGCTTAGAAGCCTCAAATCTTGTCTCGATAATAAGTTATCATATTTCTTCGATATGTTATTCACTCACGCGGTAAATAATTATTGGGTTAGTTTTTACATACGGAGACCCTCAACTTTATTTTATTGTTTTAAAATTGATTATTTAAGGAACAATTTAAATACGTGCAATGTGGATAAAGTTAGATTGGGATGGTATAGAGTTGTTGAAATTTTAAAATAGTTTGGGGCATTAACATGAATCCATCTCGGAAAAAGCGAGCTGCCCCTACTCTGGGTATCGTAAAGATGATTATTCGCGAGCATTAATTGACTGCTCTTTTAAGTAAAACATAAGTGTTGCGATGATTTTAAAATACTTGCAACATTGACTGGACTGAAGAACGTGATATCATAAAAGTGCCCCAGAACGAACAATAAAACACTACCTGGTTTAATTTGAGTATTCCATACATTTTTTTCACATACGGAGTTTGGTTGACTTCACAGCAATATACTTGAGAAAGAAAATTGTTGGGTCGGATTGATAAGACTGATCTTACATTTATACATTAAAAAAAAGCTAATTTTAGAAATATTAAACAAAGTGGTGATGATAATGGAAATATTCAGTTATAATTTTTTCGAAAAGAAACCTTGGCATAGGTGTTACAAAACTTTTCTTCTCTGGATCTTTTCGGCGAATGGTTTCTAAATTTAGAAAAATGTCTAACGCCTCAAAGATTCTTCTGCAAGTTTTGAGGCCTTTTGCTTCTCTGAGCGGGGTGCATTTATTTGACTATGTGAACAACAAGAAAAACGTTTTGTTGATGGTAAAGCTCCATTCTTTGGGGAAAAGTATGCTCAAAAAATATGGCTGATATTTTATTTCTTGCAATATCACTCTGGAAATTAAGTCTAAAGAACTTCGACCGATAGCCGTGCCTTGAAATCGTCATCGGTTTGTGAGAGTTCCTTGAAATCCTGAAGTAAATTTCTGCTTTCCTAGCTAAAAATCAAACCAAAACCGTGACTACATCCCTTAATGTTTTAACCCTTTTTGAGTTATAAACCAGTCTGCACAGGAAGCCCCGGAAACAAGATTGAAGGATTAATGTTTTACTACAATATTTATCAAGTTTGAAATCGAAGTCCAGGGATTGACTCGAACCATTTTGACTTGAATCTTTGCATGGGGTGGTTCTAATTGATGGCGATACATATCGGGGGTAACGTGGACTGATTGCGTTGTTGGGAGTAGAAGGACTTTCTTCAAGTATTGATTCAGTTCTATTAAAAGACGCTACATTAGAAGACACTATATTTTCTTTATTTTTGAGTTCATCGAACTCGCAAATGATATTAGTTTTGAATAATCGGAATCGTTCAATAAAATCGTCAAGTTTCGATTGAACTCCTTCAAGTGTATCTCCCACATATTTTTCTAAGCCATGCAAATCTTCCTTCAGTTTTTGGGCTTCCATCTCAATATTTTTATCACTCATTTGCAAATACCGCCAATTAATGCGGCAACAAATCCGTTACTTAATCAGTTGCTAGCTTTTGTGATAGAAAACTTAGGGAATTGGGTGACGTGAAAAGAAAAGAAACATCACTCTAGAATGGTATCACAGCTAGTCAGATAGATAAACGAATTCACCAACGGATAATTATCGAGAGCGCGTAAGTGCGTAGTTCTCATGAGATCATAGTCAGATTCAATCATTCGCGACCCAATTATCCTAAACTGAGGTAGTTTTGCCCTTTTACACCATTTAAAAGCTAAACGTTTTTCACCTCCTAGAAAATGGAATGATGCCCTATTATGGTTTGCCGATAGATGGTCATTGTTGGGATACTAGTTTTTTTCAGACCTAACAACTGATTTCGACAACAAATGGATTTCGGACTGATAAATAGGACTTCGGTAAATCTATCGGGAGGTATACGTTCAAAATTCTAATCTCGTAGGTGCTTAAGTTGATTTCAATCCCTAACTAGATCTTGACCTCTCATACATTAGTTCTCCCTACATTGATATTCCCAACATTTTTAACCTCCGAATATTTGAAATAAATATTTTAGATTAGATCATCTGGAATACCTTTACATAAATACATCTATTTGCTTCAAAATTGTGAGTTTGAATATTAAAAAGTCTAAAATACCATTTTGACCGTTATCAGAAAGAACTCCTGGGAAAATCAGTTGTTGTAGTGTTTAAAAATAAGCCGTCTAATCTGATGAGAATTTGCCGATAAATAGTCTAAATCTATACCCAGATTATTAAAAAACAAATAATCTAAATATATGTACATTCAAGTCGAGTACTTACATTTGAATGTGATTACTTTTTAAATTTATTCATTTCCATTCTCTTTATAAAATTTTATGTTTCTTTAACATTGTGAATCGCATTTCGATCACATAAGCAACCAAAATTTTGACATGTTCAACTACTGTTGACACTGTCAGGGAGCCGTCATTTTCCTAGCTGTTATTTCGTTAATATTAATCTATTATTTTATTTTTGAGGCCAGATAAATTCTCACAAACATCAAACAAATTTCTGTAATCGTAAAATTATATCGGATCTGTTCAACATATTTGTTTCATTTCGGATAATGGGAAATTCTAATTTTTACAGAATAATATTGTTCCATAATTTAGAATTAACGAAATTTCTTACGAGTCCTCTAATACAGAGGTGTCAAAGACGGCCCGCGTAAAAGTCAAAACAATTTGATTAGCGCTTGCGCGACCATGTAGTCAATGGCATAATTCGTGCGATAATGTATACAAACAACGTCTTCCTGAATTGTGGGACCCAGACATTATTTGAATGTTTTATAGTGCTTCATTATGTATTTAGTCATTTTAGTATTCAATTTACTTTCTTAAATCTTGCTTCATTTTTTAACTTGTCTCAAATCAAGTTTATTCAAGCCGTTCCAGTTTACGTGCCGTGTATTTCATTGTTTATATTTGTCTGTAAAATAAATAGGGAACGTTTTGGTGTTAAACATACAATATGCCAGCAATATTGAGAAAATAGATATCGAACGTCACGTTGTTCAGATAAGACGGAAAAAATTTATTTTACCATTGACCACAACAAAAAACCAATATGTTTGATATGCCTGCGGCAAATTGCTGTTTCGAAAATATTTAACTTCGGAAGGCATTACAAATCTAATGATATTGGATTTGAAAAATACACAGGAAAGCTATGACAAGATAAAGTTGACTACCTGGAAAAAAATTAAAATAACAGCTGCCATTCTTTACAAACCTCAACCAAATGAATGAAGTTGCTGTAAAAGCTAGCTTGAGCATCAAAACCGTTTTCGGATGGAGAGATGATAAAGAAATGAATGTTTTTGAGCGTATAATGTATTATTCCTGATAAGCGATAAGCGTTTGCTATTATAACCCTATCAAGAAACATGATTGCAGAGAGGGTTGTTGATGTTGCCTGTGATATAGATAGTCAGCTTTCAAAAAAGTAAAGTCGTTTATCGCTTTTTCAGTTGCTATTTATGAAGTACAGATATCACTGACATTGCTGAACATGCTGATTTTATTAACGGAGTTGATAAAGGTATCAACATAACGGAAGAATTCGTTGAATTGATTCCAACGATAGATGCAACAACTCCAGACCATGTATATCAATGTTTGAGGGAAAGCGTTGACAGACCTTATGTAGATTGGAAACAAGTTATGAGTCTGCTCACCGAAGGAGCACCTCAAATGCTCGGCAGAAGAGTTGGGGACCGCACAACGTTGAAAGAAAAGCAATAACAACTGAAAGTGAAGTCGGATTTCTTCAATTTTAACTGCATTGCACCTCAAGAATCGTTGTGAAGCCAAATCGTGAAGGTTGGAAACGTAACGAATGTCACGGTAAAGACGATACATATCATCAGAGCTAAAGGTCTTGACCACAGACAATTCAATAGCCTGTTGGAGGAAGTTGGAAGTCCTTGCGGTCTGCCGTATCATACGGAAGTTCTTACGGTCTGCCATATCATACGGAAGTTCGATGGCTTGGTGGAGGTTCTGCTCTACACAGTTTTTTTTATATTGAATTCTGATATATAAATGTTTTTGGAAATTAAATTATGACCAATCTCAAAGTTGCGTGAACATTCTTGGCTTACAGATTTAGCTTTTTTTTTGCTCTCAGCTGGAGGTATTTAAACCTGCACCGGTACAGATTTAGCTTTTTGAGTTGATATTATGGAGCACAGTAATGAACATAACAGAAAAACTCAGGGATGTAATAAACTCATAAACGATTTAAATGAAAGAATTTGTGTTTTTGGGTCTTAACTAGAGTTATAGGAAAAGCAGTTGATGGAAAAGTATCCCATTCATTTTCCAACTCTGAAATCTTTTGTATTTATAAACCAGCTTGGTCAATGATGTTAACAACCAGAGGTGCAGTAACAAGATTTCTGCGTTACGAAATAAAACTATAAGGTTTGCTGATTTTAAATTCATGGACAACACATTTCGAATTGTTCGAAACCCGTTCTCCATAAATTCACAATCAGCGCCAGAGTAATTACAAGTGGAACGAATCGATATAAAATGTGATTACTTTTTGAGGATAAAATCGGTTCTGTTGACGATGACATATTTTACACATACACAGGACAAAAATATACCACGATGAATGCCTTTTCATGTAGACTAGACTCGGTAGCCTTTACGCGGGTCTATATTCTGTACTAATAACCGAGTGCATCTGGGGTGTGGTTCTTTACTGGCATAGTAGAGACGGCTGATGCTCAGTATCCCTTAAAGTTTATGGAAGCCTGGGACAGATTTGTGGTTAGGTGTAGCCACAAAAATACTATGTGGGCTGAAATCGCATGAAGAGCCTGTTCAGAGTCTGGGAAAACTTTCAGGTTGGTCACCTGGAGTAAGTAGAACCAGGTAATGGACAGATTATCGGTATTGGCGTCATTTGGGAAGTGGGTATCCGATTTCGGCTGATGGAAACCGTTTAACTTATCCATCCTCCACTCATTTGACGCGGTTCTTAAAGTTTCTACTGCTCAGAAGTTTACGTAAGATTTTGGTGAACTTATGAATATCAAGCGCGTTGAGATATCTAGAACAACCAAATTTTAATTTACATATCAGATTTATAGATGGTTGAATAATATTCTCTTTAGCGCACAATTTTTATTGTTCACTCAATTTGTATGCTCGAATTAGTTTTTTCATTGCCAGTAACACTATGTTTGTGGGAGTAATATGTCATGCAAAACTCTAATTTATAAAATTTTAATGTATTCACCATCCATAAAGCTTAATATCAGAGTTTTTACTCCGTTTTCTACCGTGGATTATTCGAATGTGGTAGACCGGCCACATGTGAAATTAGTTTGACACCCCTGCCCTAATATATATAATTGTGTTTTCTTCAAAAGAATTGTTGAAAAGATCGGAATTTCTCTCAAGCGTTGTTTGATTAGGTATTCGAAATGTTGTGAGGGTAATCATTTGAGAAGTCAGAGTATAATTCTTCCACGTTCCTAAAGAGAAAACTAGTACCTCTAAAAATTGGTGTTCACACTCTAAATGAATTCCTGTATCATAATAAACTCTTCGCATACTAACCTCTTAAATTTTCTCCCTGCAAGTGGAATTATGATCCCTATGGTGTAACAAGTGAAAAATATATGAGAGCAGATATGTCTGGCTTTATAAATCGGAAAAATTTGGCAGTATGGATTCTGTTTGGTTGAATACCATTATTTCCATACATCCTTAGCTACTCTGTTTGTTAAAATTTCATAAATACAAATGGAAAAACAGATTCTCCAAAATACGTGAATAATTTTAAACTGATTTAACACAAATGATAATTTGTTGAATCCTAGATCGTATCACAACGGTGAAAAAACTTTCGGCATTTTCCTAACGAATTTCAAGCAAAAGTATTTTATGAAAATGAAACAAATACATTGACTTTTTGTTGATTATTAGACAATATATTAATTAATGTAATCTAATTGTTTATCAATTGATTTTTAACTTATAAGGAGTCTTCTTCATTGATTAATAATAAGGATAATCTAGTAGATTATCACGGAGAGATAAGTTTAATAATCTGAAATTTCCAAGATTCCAGACGCGTAACGATCATTTACTTAATTACCTGGAATTCGAATTCGAAGATAACAGTCGATTTTGTTTTCTTTGTTTTTTGATTTATTCCATACAAAATATATCTCATATTGCTTTTTTTCTTCTATGGCCATACTCATGTGCAGCGTTTTACAGCTGATGGTCATAAATCTATCTTACGGAGCAGAATATAGCTTAAGCAGAGTTTCCATTCGAGTTCTCCTGTAAGAACCGATGTAAACGTGGTTGATTATTTGGAAAAACTTTAAAAATATAATATGTGATCTGGGTCTTATAGTCTATAATTTAGATCACCAAAATTCATGTATTTAATAGTGCCCAAGGCTAAAATATTCTGAAATGGCACCTTTATAAATGATCCCTCTGACTCTTAAATCATCTAAGTATCATAAGTAAGTGTAAACCGAGAGTATAAAGGTCCAAAATCAACGACTTATGAATGGTTGAAAATTCAAAAATTTGGAAATTATGTCGTGTTGTAGCGAGGCAAAAGACCCATCATAGATTTCTGGTATTCGAAGCATATGAAAAATGCTTGATCAACATATATGGTCGTTGAAGTTAAAACGTGGTTGAATCCGGTAGGTTAACACAGCAAGAGTAAATATTTCAAAAGTTTTACTTTGATTTCACATGTAAGATTTGATGAACAATCTAGACAAGTATTTCAAACCCAAGTCAATTTTGAAAAATGTGACAAATGGTAACTCATCTGGAAAACGAATGGTAATTTTATAGATCTGAAAATTTTCAGTTGGTCAATAGTGTAGATTTTTTGATATCGTTTTTGTCAAATAATATTTATATCCAAAGATATCATTGTAATTTAGAGCCGATTGTTCCACTTGTACTGCCAACAACTGGATATTCATTTAAATCAATGAGTAGAGTCGATGAAATTCCACTTTCGCACATCAGCACACCATCACTGAAAGATGAGAAAACATTTCAATAAGTGATAGCACATTAACGATTTTACTTATAAGAATATAATGAGGAATCACACGTCTGCTTCTAAATTAAGGATAGTGAACTTCTATGTGATTTACATATGGCAGGATGCCAACTTATCAGCGAACATTATAGTATTTTGCAGAGAAATCTAGTTTTTTATGGTCAAACTGCATGCCAGGATCATCCTCTAAAACAAATACTATCAAATAATCTCTAGATAGCAGTGGGAGAACATAAGATAATAGGCTTTAAAACTGAAGGGCTTTTTTGAGACAGGAAGCCAGCTGAAAAAATTAGGTGAATCGATTTTTGTTCATCCAGAATGTGGAAAAATGACTGAAAAATTGAATTGGGAGACAACAATAAAACTTTGAATTCATAAATAATTCTAAATACAAGCGATAAGTCAATGACGACCATGATTTGTCCATTTTATTCTAAGAAACCTGAATGCAAATTTTATTTGATATAAACGAACATTAATTTATAATATTGTTTTCATATTTTTAACATTTAAAACGCAGAGCTTATGATCTGGAAGCAGGTGAAGTCTTTTTGAGAATCGCAGAGAACCATCCAGCAAAAGGATCCACAAGACAACACCCTTCCTTCGCGTTAACACATTCTAAGACACAGGATAAGTTAATGTAGGATAAACTATATTTCGAACTTTGCCCCAAATTTTCCTCAAACAGGTTCAACTCGAAAGTATGGTTTTGGCATTTGTTTTGTCAGCTTGTGGTTGGTTGATGACCTGATTATCACAAAACGTCAGGTATAGCTAGAAAATGAGGATGGTTTTAGGCATCGTTTTGATGAAATCATCGTAAAAACATGTCACTTTATTTTGTTTAAAAATAGAGCCCCTGATTCGTATTTATATGACAAAGAACGCATTCCGAATCTGTCATTGATGAAATCCATTTCACAATTCACTTGATACAGGTTTTCGCATTTGAAAAGTCACTTTTGCATTTAATAAGCTACTTTGTAAAATGTAGTAAATTAAATTAAAAATTAATTAAACTGTTATTCTCTTCCGATAGTCCCTTATTTCACGCGTCGAGGAAAAATTGTTAAGAAAAAATACATAATTAAGGATGGCTGAGGTTTAAGGAAGTCATACCAGCGATTATAGGGGTTTCCAGTCCATTTCATCTTTTGAGAGTTAACTTTCATACTTCAGTTTTTTTTCATTTAGTTTCTATCTTTACGATTAAAATTTCATTTTAATTGGGTTATAACTAATTTTTTGGGTTGGAAAAAATTGAAAAGTGGCGTGGTCGAAATTCTCATTTCAGACATCTCTAGAAACATTGTTGATATCGCTTTACAAATCCATCCTCTGTTCTTTTTTCTGCACACGGAAGGATTTCTCTATTTATCAACTGACTGAGAAGGTAAAATGCGAGTAATGCTTCCTAAAAGACTAAACTAACCAGATACTGGTGTGCCTGATGGCCAAATACGAATTAAGCTCGTTATCTTGGATTATATGAATCGTATAAACCAGTTAAATGATGCGCGTCAGTTCAATAAATAATGGATATTTAATATAATTATGAGAAGAACGCTCTTAAAGCATGAACTAAAAGATTCAACTCGTTATTTTAATCGACGAGATCCTAAACGTGGCAGCTACCTTTTCAACCGAGTGCCAATTCCATTGAGTGATTAATTAGAATATGAAAAAAAATTCAGATTTAACCCAAAGACAATATATATTATTCCTATAAGAATTTGCCTGATGAGAATGATTGGTCCTTGTATTTTTGATTGTTGAAACACCAAAAAATGTAAGGTACCAACTAAAAATCCTACAACAGATTAACCGAAAGAACGGTTTCTCAAACTTTTCTGCACATAGAGAGGACGAATGTGAATGATGTTACAGTTACATGCCCCAATCGTTGGGTTGTGACAGTTAGCAGAATGAGGCGGGTTGATGTACAAATCATATATACTTCAAATAGCTTTCTGACTCAAGCAAACCTTAACCCGAGTATTGAAGGGCGACATAATGTTGAACATGAAATATATCGGATATGATGGTTGTCAATCCCTCAACTGATCAAATACTAGATTAGCAAATATTATGCATTCAAGGGTTGACACTCATCAAACATCACCCTCCTTCTTAAGGCTCTCTAACAAGTTCATTGTTGGATTCAATAAACTAGTTGGAGCCACCAAGCCATTCCCATATTTTGAAATTGTCTCCAATCAACACATCCAGAAATAAGATGAATTTAGATCGAATTTCCAAAAATGTTCCCAAAGCCCTCACTCAGATGACAGATACGAAATATTCATAAAAACCATGGTTCCCAGAGTAAGTGCAGTGATGGGACTAATATACTATGCTATTTCATTCAATTAAAAAACTTAACCGATACAAGACCGACAACTATGATACGCTCAAAAAGTTTTCTTAGTTATATCATGCGCATTTGAAAACTTGCGTTTGTGGATTAAATGAATGCGACCCCGTTCCATGTTAGTTTCAGGCCAGCTCAATATACATATTTTACAGAGGTTTTTGCAGAACGCAGAGGTAAACATCTCTGTGCATGGCTTAAGGAGTTAATCGACTTCGCTCACGAAATGATTTTCAATTGAGGAACTTTTTGAGCAAATATACGTTTCTCATATTTGCTAGAATTCTTTAATTTGTGGTCTCGTTGGGGTAAACATCGATATTTGAAGAGTATGAAAACAATGGCCTAGAACACGGGCTATTGCCATACGGCGAGTCTTAAAATAGGAATCCAGAAAAGACATAGATGATGATATTTAACCTAATAAGGGAAATTTAATACCGCTGCGCATCCTATAGAAAGTAGACATCACGAATTACCGATAAACATCTTCACGGTTTATATTGTCTGGAGAGTTTTAAGGTCCATTCGTGGAATGGAATGGATCTGTGACGATGTCATGAATGGGAATCTTAACGTCACTATATCGATTATCTCACGTTGCGCTAGCCATCAAGCCGCAAAACAGATTTATTTTTCCCACAATGTTTTCGATGGTTCTCCTGTATATTTTGTGGTGCACTTTTTACTTTATGGACGGTTCAAAAGATTCAGACCACTTCAAAATCCGTCCTGCAGGGGCTGAGGAGACGCCTATAATCGTGTCCGTAAGACTTACATTAACCAGAATATATTTCATCATAAATGTGACAGGTTTGAGGTGATCAGGAACCCAAACAGGCCTAACTTTATCCTTTATTTGGCTAAATCCTCAACTGAACTCAACGTAGGATTCGTCTACATATACGACCACTTAAAACATGGCTTTTTTCAGGTTGATCTCAACGTTTCAGGTGGCATAGCAAGTGTCGATAAAATTTTTCCAATCGGCGATAAAATGCTCTGCGTTTCATATGCCAGAAACATTTCATTTTATGTAGATGAACAGCTTAAGATTGACCACGTTCAAAACATCGACACGGCCTATAAGTACCTCGCCAATCCTCAAAAAACTAATTTGATCGCTAGAATCAAGAAAGTGCCAAAGGTACATATTATCAAAACAATTTTCATTCCATCTTAGTCCTCTGGGATATAAAGTTTTGGTATTTAAGGGCTTGCTATCTTTCGGCGCAAGTTTACATCTATAAATATGTTTAAAACATAATTTTTGACACAAAAATAAAATTAATTAAATTTCCACGACAAAGGATTTTATCGATTAACTGAAAAATTGGGGTTTCGGTTTTTTTTTTCTAATTATCCGCACTTAACCACGGAGTTTGACTGCAACAATCTGTATTTCATTTATATGATGAGAAGGTTGGGTATTCCATTAGCAGGTAACCACCCGCGCGCGCGTGACATGAAAAATAGCTGAAATTAAATTTTTCAAATCAATTTTTAGTATAGTCAAGTTTAAAAATCTCAGTGGTCACGATTAAACTTATCAGGCCATTGGTTATTTACATGGGTATTTTTATACGAAATGTAAATATTCAGACAGTATATATTTATTATGCTTGGAAAAAAGAGATATTTCTATAAATCCATGAAACTTGAAGATGAAGGACAAATTATTTTGACTATTCTTACCCTGAGACGCGGGGCCTTATGGTTCTTCCAATTTCTTATACGAATGGAATTTTACTTATTAATTCGGTGGGTTGCTGAAATTCAAAATTATTCATGCAAGTGATAATTATAATAATTTTTTATTAGATTCGACAGTGATAACTACAAGATTCTATTTAACTACTTTGGGTGTCAGAAACTATCTTGAATGACCTGTGAAATAATTGTGGGAGAGTCTTTCAGAAATCATACGCAGAATTTTATACAGAAAACTAGAGAACGGTTATTCACAGCAACATAACTGAGAAGCCTTTTTCGAAGTCGTCAACGTTTACCATACATTACTCGGGGTAGAACAAAGTACAACTGAGGATACGTTTTGGAAGGCCACGATGTACAGACCCAAGTTATTAATAATATCTTTATAAATTTATTGATGAGGCAAAATCCGATTATATTTCAGCTAAAAACTAAGTATTGGTTAGTAGTTCTAATTTTATTGTTGGACAAGTATTAATCGTAGTAACCCGCAAGCGCAGGTGGTTTCGACCTAATGGAAAACCTTTGTTTGATTCCATGCCTTGATTTGGTCCTATTTTGCATTTTTTGGATGTGACTTTAGTATGAGTTACCAATCGTTCCATATGATTTCTTGCTCACTGAAGACTACAAATGCTTTGACCCACAAGAACATAATGAGATCATGCAACATCCTTATTATCGACGCCATTCAACTTATTTATTTAAAATTTGAATCTGCTTCTCCGCGGTGTTTTTCAACAATTTAACGCCAATTCTCATCGATATATAATCTTCCACCCATTTTCATATGATTTTAATGTGTCAAAATATCCATGGGCAAATCCCATATTCTTTGACTTCTTCTACAGTGATTTCATCTGGGATTTAAATCTCACTTTTTTCACAAGTTGCCTCTCTATCATACCATATATGGCAATTCATTCATCTACTGCTCTCATCCTTCGTTCTCTCTCCCCACAAGGTCTCATCTGTCGGTTAAACAGTATTGGGTGTCTGATTGTTAATTCATTTGACTATTCGGATTTCAAAGTTTAAACACATTGGATTGACAAAAGATATCCCACTTCAAACCTATTAATAATAATTCTATCAATAAAAAGCGATTTTTCTTGTGATATTTGGCCATATTCTTTAATGATTTTCTTCCGTTTTGCATTTTAAAGATAAATATTATTTTCAAGGCCATTTTTTCGGAAAAGGACCACACAACTTTTAGTTCTGCGTTCAGGAAATAAAATGGTGTTTCCTTTTATCTTTGAGCCTTTGTTTTTTAAGATTGTTATTCTTTATCGAGGTTAAATTCAAACTACAAGTTAATTGACTTATTTTCTTTTTATACGCTCGATACATGTTTGGTGGTCAAAATTTATACTCACGATTATAAATTTAAAAAATTCATAAACTACTTTTGATCTAGCAAAAACTTTAAATTTCTTTGTCCTGTGACGTTTCTTGAGAATATTCGCATTTTACTAAGTTACAATACCCATGGCATTTTGATCTTGGTCTGGACGATAGTTAATTTTATATGATTTCTCTATTCTGGTAGTTCACCAACTTCGAAAACCAGGGTAATTGTTATTTTTTTGGAGACGGTCACAAGACTCAGGCTCATCAAAATAAATAATTATCGTTAACCGTCGTTCCATTATTTTAAGCACTGCGTTTGTCAACATTTATCCTTCGTAGTGGTGGTTCTCGATGTGTGCAAGCATGAAGCTGAAAACCTTCAATCAGCAACATCTTGAAATAACGAAAATGTGGTCGACCATTATCGGCCAAAAATCTATTCAAAACTTTATCAGATATTTCAAAAAATACCACAGAAGAATTCGGATAATTCAGATTATGTGAAATATAAAATAACTGTACTATAATAATTTAAAACTGATTGCTACCAAGAATATAAAAAGCCTATTAAACATAATATAGTCAAAATCGGATTGTCACAAAAAATGCTCCTCGAAAGCACGNGTTTATGAAATGATATTTAATTAAATGCGCATAAACTATCATTGACAATAAATCGAGCCCTGAAGGAAAACGCAACTGTAATTTACACCATTTTCCGTAAAAAATGGCCGATTGGCGATGAGAACATTCAAAGGTTCTGATGTGAATTGATTATAAAACATGAATTTTAGAAGGATTCTTTGCCTGTAAAGCAAAATCAAAGATCATTAAAAGACAGCACATATTCCACTGTTGAATCTTAACGAACATTCTAACATCCATTTAAAGGTAGATTCTATATAAATATCAAGTTATTTATAAATACCACATCAGAACCTTTGAATGTCGTCGTCGGAAAGTCGACCATTTTGGACGGAAAACGGTGTACGTTCATAATGAATTAACCAGCAAGTAACTATCATGGGCCGTGCTAAATCGACACAATCTTTCGGATCTTCCCTGAGAATCCATGCCGATATCCTATTTATATTGGCTCGGAAATGAAAGAATCAACCTGTCTCTGATCTCAGAAGTTATTTGAATACCTCAACCAAATAATACAGTTTTTAACCGATTCAGGGCACAACCTTTGATGTTGATATTTCTGATAATTATGGCCAAAACTATACCCTGTCATTTCTGGATCTCACTCAATTTAATTGGTAAGTTTGAATATAATTCAAGGATCGACAAAGGAACCAAATACATTCATTTATCAAGCAAACATGGGTAAAAAAGCTAATTATTCAGTCTCCAAATACGAGATATTAAAACAGCTCAAAATCATGTCACTTTGACCAAAGCTAACGAGTACATTGTTTATCAAGACAAAGTGCTGTTAATTTTGAAAACAGTATCAAAGATTGTTAGTTTTAGTACTCGGCTACGATAACTTTGATGGTTTACGATTCGGAAAAAAGCTCCATTGATGCTGTAGTCTTTCCAAAGCTCTTAAAGATCAGAGTTTGATTTTTGTGACTGTAGAAAGTCAAACATTTCGAGTTTGAATATGGTCTTTATTACATAATTTTGGTTGATCAAAACGGCCAAACATGTCTATGGACGAATTCGTTCCCTCCTTTACACTTTGTTAGAAAGGCCTGTTACTATTCAAACACAACCGATTCGATGAAACTCAATTTTTATATCAACAGGAACCTAGAGGGTTTTCTGCTAATGAACCATCCTTTAGATAGAAACGAGATGAAGACATTTATGAGTGCAAACGATGGAAGATTTTGGTTCGACGTGGAATTTGTGTACCCAGATCGATCCAAACTCAAACAATCCGTTAACTTCGATTTCCGACTTCACGATCCTCAAAGCGTTCCCGAGAACTCAAATTGGATAGACATTCAATATGAGCATACAGACGATAATGTCTTACAACCCTTTATCACACTGAATGGCGGTCAGTTATGGAGAGCGACCCCAAGAACCAATTCTAAGATTGTGATTCTCAAATTCGGGTCTGTGATCGTGTCAATTGACATCGATTCGAATGGTATCAACTACAGTTTTGACGAATCCACGACATGGTTCAGATATGATCTTTTTAAAACCAAACCAACTGTTCTTTATATTGGAAGAGTACCCAAGACGGATCTTAAGGCTGTAGTTGTAACCAGCGAGCCTGGAAGCAAGAACCTAAAATTTACGACTCTGGACTTCTCCCACATTTTCAGTTTGTAATTTACTGACCCAGAATTCCAATGCGAACCCAAGCATTATCTTCAATGGACATTTACCAGGAATGGAGAAACTTGTTATCGGGGAAAGAATATTTCGATGCTGACTCGTGATCCGTCAATTCGTTGTGTAGACAACATAATAGAACATATGCGGGCAGACTCTTTTTGTCCTTGTACATCAGATGATTATTCATGGTAAACCTTCTCTAAACCATAGTACATTCAACTACCATTCATTTGATGATGTCTGCATCCTTGATCCGTTATCTGACACAACCGAACAACCATATGACTGTGGCAGTGGGTCACATTTTGATCTCCATCAAATGGGGTATTAGGAATAATTAATTAGATACGTGAGAATGGCTCACGATAGCTGCAACCCTCATGAGCTACATCTAGATACGAACACGGCTTCAAATGACCTGTGCATCGAAAACGGTTTGTGATTTTGTGATTAGAATGGACAAATTCTCTTCTTTTATTCAAATCCAAAAACCTTTACATCTCTCAAATCACGTCGAATGGTGCATATTTCAGAAAACAAGTTGCTTTGGAGGTCAATCTTTACGCGAAAGTCGTCGTGAGTGCGCCGATAGCTTTCGACTACTCAAAAGAACTTATTTATAATTTTCTAGGAAAATATATCACCCAATTTAAAATTTCTGGAAATTACCAAGCTTTGTTATATTTCAAAAACGACACTATGGTGGCTATGGCACACGATTCTGTTTTCCAAGTGATCATATTTCTAAATGGTCGAAAACAACTAAGAGTTTTGTCTCTTATCACTCACTTTGAATACGTGGTATCCTATGACGTCACACACTTCACATATTCACCTCATCACAAGTAAAATTCAACCTAAAGCAGATTAATATCATTTGTGGTGTCCAGAAAGTCTTTTTGTTATTGCAAAATTCTCGAAAAACCTCAATGTACCCAGCACATATTCGACATATTACAGTTTACTATCGATTTACCTTTCCATAGAGTCTATTTTTTGACATCAAAAAATGTATTGGTTATCAAAACGTTTTCTATCACTCCCACGAACCTGAAAGTTTGTACATCTAATAGTTAGACACTTCAAGATATACCTAATGTGATAGATTTTGCTCCGTATGATGACAATCTATATTTGTTGGAAGAACAAAAGCTGATGTACCGGAATGTCAAATTGGAAAATAAGAGCGTGGTTCTTATAAAGGATAGCTACGTTCGTCTTTTTTTGCACCGAGAGACACTAAAAAGTAAAATCTTTTAGAAACAGGTTTCAAACACACCTGCGAGAGTTCGAATTGTCAATTCATGTGCCGTCAGGCATCTAATGACGGAGTAACATGTGGATGTCCTGTTTACTCAAAACAAGTTGATAATAGATGCGAATGTCTTCCAGATCATCCTGATTGTCTGCGTACGATATTGATGAAACAGTGCCACATTGTTCTGGGTTCTATTGCAAAAACTCAAAATGCTTACTGAACAACGTGATGTGCAATGGGGTTGACGATTGTGGCGACGGAAGTGACGAGGCCAAATGTACAGGTTTTGTGACTATAATTTTAGTGAAATGTTTGCCCACTAGCCACAGGTGTAGGAACGAATGTATTCCAAAGCAAACTGTCTGTAAGTGGTATTTTAAACCAAGGCGATACTGTTCATTTTGAAATTGAACTCGAAATAAAGGCCAAGAAACTTCGTGGCGTCCATATTTTTCTTATTATTTGTATACATGTATTGATAATTAAGTGCTCTGTTTGGTTGTTCCCTATCCCCTCTATCGATTCATAAGACTGTGCTACAGAAGATTGTACCGTAGACGTCTCAGATTGAAATTCTGGTCACAGTCAAATTGTACGTTTTATTGATAAAAGTCCAAATTCCTGAATTTGAGATGCTGATAGAGCCTGAAGTCAACTCCATGGCCTACGTCGGCATGTATTAGGAAGCTGAAAGATTATTTACCAAATTTACATTCAAAAGTTGTATTCATTGGAATATTTTTTACTGTTTTATTTGAAATATTGACCAAAACATTTCTAACTAAAATTATTTTGTTCAGATTGCTTGAAATCAACCAAACAATTATTTTTATCATTTGTTAAAAGGAAATTTATATCGGCAATTTTAGAGGTGGGTATTGCTGAAATCTAATTGATTTTTCATGTCTTATACCGATTCTACTATTCGTTTTTTTTCTCTCGCTTTGAGAGTTGTAAGAGAGTGTTCTAAATTTCATATTAACTTTGTATGGTCTAAACCAGTGTTGCCCAAGCTTTTCGAACAGATGGCCACATTAATATAAAATTGTGGCAATTGTGTAATATCATTCCTATCTTCAACCTATCAATTTTTTAAGCATCTAAAGAATTCAGTGTCCATACGACACTGAAGTAATACAGTGGTTCTACCGCGTTCATCAGCCATTTATCTGCTCTGTGAAATCAATTTTTCAACCTGATGCTTTATTTCAATTTTTATTTTATTACAAAAGGGTTTAAAAATAAAAAAAATTGAATTTCGATAGAAATGCCTTGAATACAGTCTGGCAAACATTTTTCTGCATTTCATTAAAACCCCATACAGCCAGCTAAGGTGAAGCTTTCTGATTTCCTTTCAATAATTTGTCAATGGTTTCTTGATTTTTTAAGAAAACTTGAAAATTCAACCTACACTGCAGAATAGAAGTCGATTGCTCAAAACTGAAAAATGACTGGCTGATGTTGTGATTAAAGAAGTCGTTCGCAATAAATAGAAAATCAATTTCGTAAATCTCTATTGATTAACAGTTGTAGCTGTTACACATAAACAGCAACTAGCTCAGATTACAGTTCATCAATGTCTTGCCACAAAGCAGTATTTCTATTTTTTGTACAACTAGTCTTCTATCTGTTTATCTGGAACTTTCCGTGTTTCTTATAAATTTTTTGCCAAATGTGAATTCTCGCATCTGTGGGCGATTATAAGCATCTTGTGTATATTGTTTCACACGCAACTGCTCAGGGTCGAATCATATGACAGTGAAGCATACAACTACCGACATTGGCATCCAAGTGTATATCTCATTTATAATCCTTTCATTTTCTCCGAGGTCTTTAGATGTAATTAACAGAACTTCACAACATTGTATATACGACTGGATTTATAGAGGGCAAAATTATCCTCATCTGTTTCTTTATAAAACTAAAATTTCAACTGAAGAATACATATGGCTTCCCGATTTAATATTGTTCGAAACCAAATTCCCTGTCTTCTCACCATAATGTCATCAGCGTCAGAAACGCCTCCAAAACCCCTTCTATCGTCTGTCCGATAAACACGAGTCGATTAATTGTCAATCTAGAAGGGTCATCGCAAAAACTTGAAGAGAAGTTCTCGATCTACCATATCGTATTTAGAGAATTAAATGAGACGCTATGCAACTACAATGCCGTAATCAAGACAGTTATTTTTGAATAGATAGTTACTTTATGTCTTCAATTTGTTAATTTCAAAGGGAAACAGATGAAAATACTTCTGAGCCTAGATACGCTTCATAATTTTTGATTTAAAAAATCCTAAAAACTATGCTTAAGACTCACGAGTTCGTAAAATTCCTGCGCGTTATTTAAATGGAAAATAGCCAATTTAAACATTCAAAATAAATAGGAATTTAACGCAAATATCCTAATTGATTTCCAAACTGTTCGAAAATGCTGAGAATATCAACAGTAAGTAAATGTTGTAACTGTGGGTCGATTAGAAAACGTCAAATGAATTAACATTACCCAGAAATTTAACTAAATTTTCGTTTACATAAATTATTCATTAATAGCGGGGTTTAAGAGTGAGTAAGCTATTGATGTTATAAACTGAATATCATTAAATTTGAAATATTTTGAATGTTAATATTGGCTGATTTTATATGTGAACGAGCACATACCATTTTTTACGAACCCTATCCCTTAATTAAACTTTTACAAAATTATTAGAAACCAAAAATGATATTATTGCGAATTTTTGCCATTTTGTTGGTTCAATCTCTGTACGGTCTCCTACCCTGAAGGTAAAAAATTGCCGCCAGCTCAGATATTTTTAACATCAAATTCTGATCACATTCGATGAAAACTCCGCCAAGCGTTGTTAATTTTATGTTGTTCTTCAGGAGACAACTTCATAGTTTCTGAATGCAATTTCTTTAGTATTTGCATGCATGGATTCAATGTCCATAAGTTATTAAATAGCTTCAGGATTGTTGGTTTATTGCTCTAACAAAACTCCGATGGGAGCTTTATCAATTAAGTCACCGAACTCGTCAGTTTCCAGTAAAAAACATCTGCAGCGTTTGAAATGTTCTGCTAATTCATCACAACCATCTTGGTCCCGCTCTTCAAATCGCTTGTTTATAGCTTTATCAAAAAAGTAATGCGATCCAATTATTGTTCACAACTTTGGTTAAAAAACCTCAAGTAATTAAATTTTTTTTTTTATTTCTTCTATTTCATACGGGCAGCTTTTTCTCATGAGAAATTAAAAAAGCGAACCCGTTTTATGAAAAAAAAGCACCTGTCCATGCATGTTAGCATTCGGCAAAAATAACTTGAATGATTAGAGAATTTTGTATTTAAAAACCAAACATTTTATGTTCATCGAACGGATTGGATGTTCTAAATTTATTTCCAAATATATAGTTATCGATTGCAGTATCAGTTATTTTTGAACAAAAATGATATAACAGATTAAACAGAACTGGTTTATTACCGATGCTTAACGCAAACGAAATAAATTCTACATTCAAGCTGATTTGAATTAAAGAAAATTGAGGCTTCTACATATTCATTTTTATCCATAGTTTTATTTTGAATTATTTATCACCATAAATAGGCCTTGAAGCACAAATTTTTATTTGACAAATCTCAATTAAACACTAAATAACTGACTTTATAACTATTGTAACAGACTACAACGGGCGTCTCGCGCACTCTTATTGGTTCACATATCTGCGAAAAAGGAATTCCCTAAAGTTTCTTTGCTAACTTAACAGGTGCTTTCAATAATATTCGAGTTCAAAAAGTAAAGAAAGATTGTATAATTTCTTTCTAAAGGGGTGTCCCATGTGTATATTAAGTTACTAGTTTTTTTTGTAAATATCGAGGCCTCTTCGGCCTGTAAACCTTCAATCAGGACTATCCAGTGCCAAAACGATTGATATATCATGTCAAACCCGACATAAGTATTCATAAGTGTGAACCATGAACAATCTAATTACGACATTATTGTCACCACCTTATGGGAATCAAGATAATATTATGACCCATTGTTGAATTATATGAAGATGATGACGTTTGATGACGTATAACAAAACATGGTATGAGGGTTTACACAACATTTTTTGAAACTGCTCAATATTTGAATCGGTATGTGGTTTCGCACGTACTACACGTAAATACCTTGTCAACTTACTTATTATGATGTTGTGGATCTACAAATAAACCCACTGCGAATGATATGACAACCCCAAAAGTGTAAGTAATATATATATTTTAAACCATTTAATTTGCATTACGTACATTATGCTAATATCAAAGACAATGTCACTCTATATATCGATTCTCCGTTGGGAAATATGACGAAACATATTCTCATGGGGCAATATTGGGCTAGTTTCTGACGAATCCTAACGATATGTATACATTTTTTTTCAGATAAATCTCAACTACACTTATGTTTTAAAGAGATCTTATTATGGTTTTTGGTCTAATTAATATGATATAATGATACGTCTGATCAACGACCCTCAGGAAAAGTTAATTGGTTTGACAAGACACAAGTAGAGATGCAAGAAAGATTGTGGAGTCTTTCGTGTGCATTCAAAGTGAATTTTTTGGTCAGACACAACAGCTGTCTGGCTTGTATACAGACGATATTACCAAGATTATAGCCGTATATAATTTATAAACCTAGATCTTCTTTATCAATAGACTATCAGCCTTAACGAGGAGACCAGTTATCGTTTTTTCATCATCAATCTGTTTAAGGCGATACCCAGAGTATTCAAAGAAATGAATCATGATTTGCAGACCTATGGATATAAAAAATAGATGATAAATGTGAACGCTTTGATTAAAATCGTTTTATGCCTCGTCGTGTAGACAATAAAAGTCTGATCCTGACTAATCGTGTGGTTACGTTTTGATAAAAAGAGGTAGATGGTTCAATTTCTTATTTCAGTTTGAACAGTTCTAGTCAAACAGATAAATGAAGATCCTCGCCTATTCCTTTCTGATGGGTGTATTGTTTCATTTCTGCGTTTGCCAAGATTCTCAAACTCGAGCACCCTATGGATGCGATGGAGTAAGTTTTTTTATTCATTATTTTACAGAGATATGCATAATGCGGAATCAAAATGTATACATAAAAAGTAAATTTTTGTATTTTGAAAATACGTCTATAGGCACAAAACCTTTATTTGAATGTTTAGAAATAAAAAAATATAATTTTATAATGTGTCGAGTTTTGTATTCACAAATAGACATCCGAACATATTTATTACCCACCCCAAAGATTCATGGTTAATATTAGCAATCTTTTGGCATATCTGGACAATATTTGTCACGATACATTTTCATGTAATAAATTATTAACATATTTCTCCACTAACAAAGTCGAAATATACAGAAAATAACACTAGAAGCTCCATAAAATCGTGAGTAGTTACCATGAATATTTGAGGTGCGCAAAAACATGCTCTGATATCTATTTATGAATGCACAATTAGCTACATTAGAATATTAAACTGTTTATTTTTTATTTCTATACATTCATGTAATGGTTTTGTGCCTATAGACGTATTTTCAAAGTACAAAAATGATTTTGTAAGTATAAATTTTAATTTATCATTGATCGTGTATGCTTACGAATTGATTATTTATAGCTCTAAAATTAGTTAAAATCTTTGTTCATTTATCAAGTTCATGTTCAATAAAAATTACCGCTAAATAAAAAAAGTAATACAAAAGAGCATGAGAGCAATGGTTAGTGATATTCGAAGTCTATATTAATTTTTATGACGTTTTTTGTGTTTGTCGAACTTTAACGATTTTGACACGTTGGTTGCGTTGGCTAAATTTTTGAGCGTTTACTTATTTTCGCCTAATACATAGGAATACCTATCAATAACAAGAATGGTGCTTCATTGGGGATCCCTCGACTCTTTAGTAAATGTATTTTTATGTATTACCTCAGGCTGGATTGTATCTTGCACTCACATGTTCTCTCAACAATGTTTTTGGTATTTATTGCTTTTTGAAGATACTGAATTCAATGGACATGTCGCAAATGACCAAATTCGTCAGTGTTTTGCAATATTTTACCCAAGTAGAGACCCAAAAATTTTTAACGATCGCTTTTTTCATGGCGTTGAGTGTGTAAACTGGGCCCATAACGCAGTATTAATTTTCTAATTCTTAGCTTTTTTTTATTCAAAGTCCTGCTGATCCTGATAATGCTTTTTTAGATTTGCCCGAAAATGACAGTAAATTCGAAATTATTTGAGAGTTTGGTTGGATCCAACAGCAGGAAAACTTGAGAACAGGCCAATATTACACTAGAGCTTAAAAATCCCATTAAATAATTCACAGGCCAACCTTGATAAGTTTCTTGTTACATGTAATGCACCAATTTGGAACACGGGCGCTAAGGCTAAAATTATTCATATCAATTAATAAAATTTAGTGAAAATAACATTTAATGGGGTAAATTAAAATAATAAAATTACAGTCTTTTAACAGTTAAAATGTTCACCTTTCTACGCGCATTTGCAATCTGCTTTTCATTAACCTAGGAACATCATTTAAAATTTTTGGACTTGTCACATAATTTGGCGGTTAAAAATCATAGGCCTGTATAAATACCCACGACATAACTTTTACACTACTTTGATAATTTACATTTTTTTTCACGATTTAAATGTTGATGTACATGAATAATTGTAGAGTTTTAAAACAAACGGTTGATTTTTCAACCAATTTATGGCGTCATAATAATTAAATCAGAAAATGATTCAAACTAGAGAATATCGAGGGTATTTTTTGATTCCCACGGGTAGAAAGGAATTCTGACGAATCCAGAAAAGTTTAAATCGTGTAAAATATTATGCAAAAAAAGGAGTTCAATTACTAAGTATATTTCCTGCTTATAATAATTTTATTGGTTCAATAAAACCCTAAAATACCACAAAATAAGGACTTAGGCAAATAGAAACCTTACATTTAAAACGAATATGCAACTTTCGAGATTTTTGGGTGCTTCTGAAATATGAGAAGAATCGTTGACCAAGGATTTAGTCTATAGGAGTTTACATTTCCCAATACAATTTTAACTTTTATTCCTTTGAATTTTTTGTTTTTTTGTTTTTTTTAAACGTAAACTACACAAGTCGATAAAAAGATTAACAATTATTCAGAAAAATCCCGGTTTAAACCTTGAAATAAATATTCAAAGTAGTGCACGTTTACAGAGATGTATTGTTTTGAACGTCCTAACTTGTGGCTTTTGTTAAAAAAGATTATATTGTATTCCTAGATTCATTAAAAGCCGAATAACGTTTGGTCACGAAAGTGAACATTGTATGTAAAAGTCAGCATTTAAACAATCGAATGATTATAAATGAAATTAATGTAACCGATATTTGAGTTTCTCATGATTTCAACAATCCGAATTTGTTGTAATTCTGAAGAAATAGATCCCATAATGAATAAGTTACAGGATCATTACAAAATGTAATATAATATAACACCAAACGTTCATTGTCTCACAAGAGAAAGCTCACAAAAGCGTTCGCTCATAGTAGAATTGCCTCTATCCGGAGATGCCCGAACAAACCACGCTTATCGAATCCGATGAACAATCCATTTGAAGATAGGATTGAATTGTAAAATGAAAAATGAGGTAAAAATCCTCAAATAGTTGTTTCAAAACACGAATTCCAGCATAAGATAAATTTATATAATTTAGAATAATTGTTTAGGCTAATTTTAATTGGTTTCATCGTCCATGTCTGGTACAAAATGAATGAATTTTTATGATAAATAATCTTAAAATAAAATCTAATTTCATGATATGGATGGATATATTGTATTGATGTAAATGCCAATTATGATTTGGATTCACCCAAAAGAAGGATGTGTAATTTCGAAACTAGTGTAATCATTTCGGAATAAATAGGTCATAGTCTTGATCGAGCATGTAACCCACTTTTGACCCTGCCTAAATATTTATGATGTGCCCGGCCATGAGTTTCTTGAGCTGATTCAACATTCGATCATTAATGATGAACCAGAAAGCCAAACTGTGAATTCTCATATCTAATTTATTTCAAGAAATGATTTTGGAACAGTTTATGCACAAGTAATAAAATAGGTGAATGACATGATGTGTCAGAACGAACCAGAAACGAGGTGAATTTAGGTAGCTATGATAGTTGTGCTTAGATGCCATTTGATCACCTTATGTTGGTCATAACACTTCACAGGCTTCATCGTCGTACAATTAATGAATACTCAGGGAATGCTAAGTTATTCAACGGATGAATTTTGACAAAATCCTCTTAATAATCATGCTCTGCTATTTTTGTAAATTTATGTAAGAAATGATACGCATCGATCATGAACTCAAAAAATGGGTAGCAGCCTTTGAATAAAAACCAGACCGAATCGGCGAAGTCGATTAATGATTTGAAAAATGTTTGACAGTCACTTAAACTGCTTTTGTTTATGTGGTCTCAGACTATAATTTACACAAATTCAATATCATGTCTTCTGATGGGATGAATTATGGTCTTTTAAAAATCATTGCTCCTTGGGTTATATGATGATAAATCAGGAACCTATAATACCTATCATGACTCAAAAGTTATTACTGCGAAACAGCATTAGGGCGCACCATTTATGTTAGGTTTTGTTTACAATCTAATCATATAGGGCTACCTGAAGACAAAACCCTAAATATCAGGCCATATTAGAACGTGTATAATACGAAAAGATTATTTGATACTAAGATTTTAGTGCAGCATGGTAGACGTTAGGAGCAAACAACAACGTACACGGAGAGCTTGTTAAAACGAAAACCAATTTTTATCACTAGTGGGAAGGAAAATCTCGAAACGAGTCAAATCAACGAGATGCTATCAAAACTTTCTAAAAAATTGACAGATCCTCTGGATCACCACATAAATTGGATCATGGTTGTACAAAACAAAACATCATAGCTAAAATCAGAAATTATACGATAAAATATTAACGTTTAGAAGTAATGTTAATGATCAAATTGTGTGCGCGCTTCCCAGACAATATGAGATTAAATGACATGAAGCCTGCAAGAGTTTTTATCACACCTATACAATCTTAATTATCGATATTCTAACTTGTGGCTTTTCACCCGCAAGTCAGAATATTTAAATGCGGCGCCACACAAATTATTTCTGTTTGATAAGATGTATGCAAAATTGTGAAATCAAACACCAGAGCATAATCAAAACATTTTAAAGAAGGCAATGGACACCAATACATAGCAGAAACGTCACTTCAAAATAATTCACAAAATCATATCCCATAAAATATCGGCTTTGAGTATTTCTCAACTATATCGCATCAAGAAACAACGCATCAATGGTACAACGGCTAAATTAATGACGATGCTAAAACTATCATTGGATGAATTGGTTGATGAGCATGACTCAGAATATCGTGTATTTCTTCGATATGTTAAGTTTAGATACAATCACTGTTTCCTCAGATTGTTCTTGAGCTTGATAATCATCTCAGACATTTATGGCGAACCATTTCAGTTTGCGCGCGCGCAAAAATACCCGATCGATTCCGATTTCCTTAAACTAAATAACCTATTTTTTTATATTTTCTAAATATAACATTCCAATCGATTCTCGTCGTAGCAATCTTTGAGATGAAGGTCTACAAACCATGAAGCTATACATTCGATAAACTTTTTTTGACGTCATCATTTTTACAAATGTCTGACGAGTGTATTTTGACGAAACTTAACGATTTGAGGTTAGCTGTCATTATAAGGCGTGAATTATGCAAGCTCTTCGAAAATTTCTGCTTTTCTTGTCGCTAATTGTACTTTTCCAATTAGGCAGTCTCCTACCTCCGTCAACGAGTAAGTCTTTTGCCTAATTTATTTCATTGTAGATCTTGTCGTTTTATAGATAATAATCTTTAGTTAGCGAGAGACGAGGGATCACTGGCCGATCCAATGAATACGCACAGTGTGAGAAAAACCTCTATTGGCCACTAAATATACCGCTTTTGACGGAAGAAGAAATACAAAGATTGGAAAGGATTGAAATGAGCTTTAAAAGTGGCCCAGAAGCTTCAACTGCAGGATTTGGTGTATGATTACAGAGATTTATCAATGATTTTGACTTTATTCTTAGGCCTTTATTTAAACTTTCTTCTTTCACAACGAAGTAATCTATTTGTGAGTCATACAGCGATGGGTTAATTCTCATAACTTAAAGTGTTGAGGAATTATTATCAACTTGTTTTTTTACGTACATTTCTGTTGTGAATGATCTGAATCGTTTTCCTGCCACTGATCATTGATATGGTTGTAAACGTTTCGGCTAGACAAGCGTGTCCATGTAAATACAGCTTAATTTTCACATATACATAAGGGGTTCTCTCTGTATTAGATAATTATTGGTAATGATTATGGGTTTTTGGTACTAATGAGACTCACTTTTATGCTCCTTTGATAGCGAGACAGGAAATGCTCACCATATTCGTTTCAAGCAGATTTGATTAAAATGTTAACCTCAATAATAGGTCTGAAAATTTTGACTCATTTTTCTCTTGATCTGCATGTGAATTTGATCATTTTTATTTTGTTTATTACAGTTTGTGGTTGACCGCCTTTAATAACTTCCATGATGCTAATTGGTGTGCAGATTCATGGCTATGAGGTAAGGCTGCAAGTATGTTAATATATGAAAACTGATAAATGACCGAATTAGGCTGTATTGATAAAGAGATCACTTTGTGTGTTAACCAACATCAATAAACAATCAGGGCTGCGTTCTACCTCTATTTCGGTGTACATTATGTGTGGTGGTATATCACTATTTGCAATTTATTAAACTAAAAACTATCCTAAATGATAAACATGGCTGCTTGATAATATTTCACTTATAGACTGTTCTATTTTCATTCAAAATGATCCTAATGGTGTATGTATATTCCCACATGGGAGTCCCGCAAGGCAAGAAATTTATTTACTCCTATTAAAAAGGTGAGGATACATCTAAACATTACCTACGAGATTGTTACATTGTAATGTAGTTATTGAATCAATTCAAACTCGTAAAATAGTAATATCGAATTACTATCCCCAAACCTCCACTCAAGAACTCTAAAAAACTAGGATTCTGATTTGATTGAAATAGTCCTCGTTATGTCAGTTTAATTGAACTTCCTGATTTCAGACAAAGTCTCAAAGTTAGTAATTACATAGGTACCTATTTGAAACATATCATAACTTATTTTTGGTCGTATTAACGAAGTTTGACAACTAATAATATTGGACCATTGATAAGTGATGAATAATTATGATTCTTCATAAGCATAAATTGATGATTAAAAAAATGGTCATATGACTTCTTAACGGTAATGGCACATCCAATTACTATCGTTTTACTCATTTTTCAAATTTTTTTTGGGACAAATTTATTATCACGATTATGCTATCAAAAAAGACAACTTTTGCACGCCTCCTATGAATATTTGACATTCAAAATGAAAACTCGTATTCGTTTTTCATGCCTAATTATAGTTTTATCAACTGTGTTGATTCGCTCAAGTTCGTAAAACTGATATATTCTGATTTTTCCTTAATTTAACTAAATTAAAGAATCTAGGAATGAAGTGAAGATCATACAATGATTAGTCTTAACAACGATAATCTTTTGTGAATGTTGAGATCTGTTTTTTATAAATCACGTCCAAAATCCTGATGGAGAATGCTCACAACAACGAGAATTTTGATGAGTAGAAAGACCATGTACCTGAGGCTAAACCAGCGGAAGATATCAACACAATGAAGTATGAATTTGATGGGAACGATAGAATGATTTTGGTTAGTAGATCATTTACATAAAATGCTGCCTTCGATATCCCGCACTCTTCATTTCCTAATATACTCGAACCTCAATACGAGTGAAATAAATACAATCTTTCCATGATAGCAGGAACAAAAGCCATAAAGTTCATGTTTGGCTTGAACTTAACACAATTTAAACTTTTAGATCAATCGATTAAATATGCTAATAAAAATATAAAATTATGAAAGCTTGTTTCACATTGTTTTTTAATATATCGTGGTTAATGTTTTATTGTATGGGACAAATAGAAGAGATGGTGTACTAATGGAAATATTTATAAATTTTCAAGTGTTAGGCGTTTACAAATCCTGAGTATTGCTGTCACCCACAGTATTAGCTTTTAATTCCATGATTAATTCTCATATTCCTTTCACGAAAGAAAATTTAATGCCTTTTGAGTACTCTCTTGTATTCATAGATAGATTAGAATGATGACGTATCGAGTGTGTGGGAGGCTTAAATTGGTATCCTATTTATCACACCGTCTCATCTGTATTTAAGAATTGTAATTGAACATTTTCAAATTGATCTAAAAATTGTAAAACATGAAACAGCTCATAACTATTTATCGGTATCCTCTCTTCATATTATTTTCAATAATATGAAATGATACCTCTGACAATAATTTATTTGTATGCAAATTTCTCATGTATTTTGTAGGTTATCATGTTTAGCAAGAATCGGCAACATACATCCCTTCTAGAGATTCATACAGGCCCGCGAACAGTTTCCTACCTTAAACTATAATGTGGCCCGGGTGCATATCATGCCATGATCTGAAAGCGAGTTTCTTCGCCGCCAGTTAATTCAGTTTTAACGTCTAAACAATGTTAGTTATTTGTCAGTTTTTTTAATTTAGAATTTACAGTTAGATTTTATCATTAATTTTGTTAACAAACGTAAGGTTGACAATGAGTGTGGCATATTTAAAAAAGATTTGAAACCTAAGTAATTTTTTACAGTAACCGAAAAGGAAGCAGTATATTTGCTGTGCATTGAAAATGTTGTCGTGTTGAAATATAACAAAATAATCTGCCATTAATCACCAAAACATGCAGGTGAGGGTAGTGAATTCTCAGCAGAATAATGGCCAAAAAGACCTTAAGGAGTTGAACCAAGAGCTTTAATAACATCAGAATTTATTTGGTAAAGCAAAAGTAGCACAGATATAGCTACTCATGCCCCAAGAGGTTGCATAGAATATTGCTTAACACAGCAAATTGTTTTCTAATGGTGAATTTGTAAAAAGTTCCCAATCTTTGTAGATGATCAAGTCTATCGAAAACACAGAAAAAAGTTTGAAGAAGCCAGATTTTCATGTTTAACAGTGGCTCGCTGAATCGAATAAGATCTGATATCACATCTGAAAAGACGTGAAAATTCATTTTGATTACTTCTCTAGCATTGGAGGAAAGCACTGACATCTGTGACAATGGATATTTGCCTATCTTTCGAAGATGGATTTCAGACAACTTGCTGCTGAGTTTGATGTGTTTTTATCACCAATTACTACTGATTTTGAAAAAGCGCAAGCTTCTCTACAACCAGAACTAATTAATCTACAGTGATTCTACCTTGAAAGAAAAATTTCAACCTAAGAGCATTCACAAATTTGATGCTTCACTGATTGAGTCCATATTAAGAAAATTGAGAAATATGTCCATGAAACAACTTGTTCCGCTCAGCCCACATACATTTACGAATAAAACATTTTCGACCATGAACATAACAAAGCTGCGTTCTATTTAAACTGATATTCAAGTGCGGTCCTTGATGAGAATTACTACGTCCAATATAGAGCGAGGTTTCAAACAATTTGTTGGTAAATTTGATAGATGCCATGTCTCATTGCTTTCAGTAATTATTGAAGTACAATAAGTTAAATTCATTCATCCTTTTAGTTCTATATGTTTAAAATTTACATTAAATATAATTTATGACAATATAAGTGGATAATTAGTTAAATAATACATCTATTTTAGTAATCTAGCCCTCAGACGACTTCATTTTTTCATATTCGACCCTCATAGTTGAGAAGTTGCTCACCTCTGGTTTAAACCATAAGTTCTCAAAGTTAGCGTTATCGCCACAGGGCGGTGGGTTGAAGACTGAAAAAGGGGCCATAGAGAATCCAGAGAAAAATCACATTGTATGAGCTTTAAGGGAATCAAGGAGACAACAGATAACCAATTAATTATAATATTAATAAAATTATAAATAAAAATGAATGATTCAACTATTTTATAGTTACCTTATATTCTACCAACATCTAGTTTTCTTGGATATTTGAGTGTTTTCTCAGAGAAGCAATTTATTTTTGTTCTCCGTCTTCTCGATATTAAACTTTTAAAATTTAATGATAGCCCAAAGATTTCCATTTATTAATGTGTTTGTGGGGTAATAAATATCAGTGAAAATAATGTATTAATAGAGCAAACCATTGTACCGAATCAACATTCGTACAGTCTGAGTGGAGATAAATGAGTGTAAATGAGTTTGTGATTGATCTGGATGAAAACATGAGAATTCTGCTATCGACTGATCCGAGTCTATCTCTGTGTTCTTCGTGCATAAACGATATTTATAAGTTATCATTTTGTAAATTTATTGTAGCCGCTTTTTGCCATATGTTGTTAAAGAAAACAACATCTAATCCGCATTAAAAACTACAATATATGTAAAACGCCCCCGATTTATCAATCTGTTCTAACGCTTGTTATTGCCAGTATTTAACGTTGTTGAGTTACTATATAAATAGTGGTGATCCATCAATTTTCCAGATCGCAATGATGCAGTCGTAACTGATCACCGTATATTCAGATCATTGAATATTTCCGGGAATATTACCGATAAAAATTCAACAGCCTCGCCATGGAGTGTATAATTTAATGCACAATCTAAAAAAATCGCTGTTAAACTCTATAAATCTCTTGAACATTTTTTTCAATTTTAAAGGTATAAAGATGAAAAAAACATAAACAGTCCCCGAAAATAGAAAAACTATAAACCTTAAATTGCGTCTCTAATTAAATTACAGTAGCTACTTCAAACTGGTTAAATAATGATAGAAATATTTTAATCGTTTATATTTGCATCTAAGAAAAAAGTCGACAGTACAGTATCAGGCATTTAGGATATTGATTCACTCACTCTCGTATAAAAAGTCCATTGTCATTGTGTATAAGATTCAAAATATTTTTTTCAAATTAACCCATGAACACTTCATGGATACAATTCATTTGAATAAAATGCGTTATGAATAAAAATCAAAGATTTATCATATTGTCAATGGCTAGAGAAAACATATTAAAAGTAGATACATTTATCAAATATTGTTTCGTCGTATTATTAACTGGAATATGATGGAATACCAACTGCTTAAATTTCGTTGTTAATCGCAAAATCAGTGAAACCACATACAATTCGAAATAGGTAAATATTTCCAGAAATTGAGGAGGTTATATAAAATGTTCTCAATCATGCGGCAGGGTCAGATATCAAAAAAATCTGTTGAGTAATAATTCAGTGCAAAAAATAATAAATAGAATGGCGACGGGCGCTCATATATCACTTTAGGATTATTTAAAAACATGCAAATTTTCTATTCAACTTGACGAATCAACATTTCCAAATTTGGAAACATTACTCATTTCATATTTTCTATCCATAAAAACGATAAACTCTATGAAGAGTTTTTTCTCATAATTTGGAAACCTTAAAAAGGCTAATCTATGATTGACACTTAAAAAAAATTTCATTGAAGAAATTCCTATGCACAATACTGTGTGCAGTATCTTTGATCGTTCCTCAGTGATGACGAGTCGTTACAAGGGTTTAATAGAGCATTTAAAAAGAGAAATTCAGGATATAATCTTAAGAAAACGTGTTATTCATCTTCAGCAGTTTGTTGCAAAACACCCAGGTTAACGCATGCATCTATCGCTTCATTACATCACTAGTGCATCAAATATGATTACAAATAATTCATTGCAAGAGAGATAATTACGTCAATTTTGTAGTAAAAATGATGAAAAATAAATTAACTTGCTGCTCACTTGGCAGTTCGTCACCTCTCAAAAGGAATTTCTATGAATCATTTTTCAAGATATTTAGCCCTGTTCCTGTTTTCTAACAATCAAAGATATTAATCTGCACTAAAACCTTACATAATCCAAAAATGTTATAGCTTTATTGATTGACCTATTATAATTTTCCAAACTTAAAATATAAAATTGCAGTTGATGGGTTGAATTTAATTAAATCACAAAAGTCAAAGCTGGTTTTTAGGGACAATTTCTTCGGTTCAAACGAATGTTAGCTAGTATAGAATACAGCCCTTTCACCCTATTATCATCAGTAAATGCAAAACAGCAAGATTTCTTAGTTTCCGTCAACATTTTGACGATAGTTATGCTGGATTTACGTTTCGAATTAATTATATTTTAAACAATATTATACCTACTTTACTTTTTGATATCTTCACTAATACAGATACTGCAGATTCGTCAAATATTGAAATATGGCTTTAAGAAATGACAAGTAACGAATTAAAAAAAATCAGAAACGGATGCCAGGAGTTCAGGATTTAAAAACCAATACCAGCTATATTTCATTGATTGCGGGCATGAAAAGATACTTTTAAACGAATATGTATCCCTGTATTAAGTTTGGCTCGCATTCAATGCAATATCAACTTCCCTATCAAAAAGGAAGGACACTAAACCTAAAAAAATGTGACAATCTGAGACAATAGTCGAGAAGTTGAAACCAAGGAATTATAAACAGCTGAAATTCCACCGGTTTCAATTATTCCATTTATTTCGTGGTTATTGATTTTTTATTACTTTTAAATAACTAATAATAAAATTGTGTGATATTTAAAAACCATTTTAATTGAATTTTCCATTCGGATTATTTATAGAAAGTTAGTAAAATATATTTTAAATCGAGAGGGTAAAGGGCAATTACCTTGTTTACTCAGAAAGAAAGCGCTTTGACCCGAAAGTTTGGGAACATATGGTTTAGATCAGGGGTCGGCAGTTCGTGGCTCTTTAGCTCCATTGCTGTGGCACTTTCAAAAATTGTAATCTGTTGATACTCATCGTAGTTTTTAGACGCCAACAGTGATGTTAAATTTTTCAATATCTTTTTATAACGAACGTGGTACGCGATCGCCCTATCATCTTTCACATGGTTAGACTCTATGTTAACAAAAATTCGGAAATATAGATGGAATCTATTTTTTCGTGCTACGATTCAGAAATCATTAAGATAAATAAAGAGAGAAAGTTATAAATACTCTAATATTTCGTACCATTCTCATTTGGATTTATAAACTACTTAAGGAATTATTTACATGATTTTGAATTTTATACTTGATTTCTTGATTTATGAAGGATTTTGTAAAAATACTTGATCAAAATTAACAAAATAAAACATTTATTGTCTCCCTATGTATTATTATTTAGTTATTTTAAAAACAAATTTCCGTCTTTTATCTCATTTGCTAAATTTACTTTCCCATAAACATTTATGATATAAGGTATTTAGAACCATGACCTGTGTCAGTTATTCTAACAGTAGATTTTATATTTGAATTACTAATATCATGGATTCAGCCATGGATAATATATATGAAACCATTTTACCTGCTATGGATTTGAGTTCCTAAAGTCCCTATCATTATGGTGAAAGTGAACGCCATCTGTAAATATACTATCATCCTTTACCTTTCCAGCTATTGTCCTCCATTTTGCCTGAAATGTTCGTAAAATTTGACATTTGAATCCTAGAAGAATTTTTTATGAATTCAAATCCTGACATTGGTCACCATCACCACGTAATTTATTTTTATAAAATACACACTGGATCGCAGAGGATTAATACCCGCAATAGTTCAATAGAGAAAGTATGATTTAGATTGGGTTTTAGTGTGGTTTATATAATTTTCAGCTTTCCCCAATCTGTCATAATAAGGTTGTTATATATTGAATAAGCTTCTAATTCTACCAATAATTTTTTTCAACAATTAAAATAAATATTGTAGTACAGGGTTTCCAACTGATTTTTGCCAAATAATTTTTTTTAATCCACGCCGCACAATTACCGCCTGGTTTCCAATTCATTCTCGCCAAAATAAAAATTTTACATTTTTTGTAATTAAAAATAATATAATTGATAAATTTGGTAAAACATCAATCTTCAGTCTTCAATAATTTCTCTTCGGAGACAACGATTTATTTAACTGAACATATGACTGTAATAGCCAGAACAATCGCTGCTTGTAATTAAACTAGATGCAGCGGTAATGTTTTGATACAACTCCTCTGAGTTTTCAG
>JWZT01004623.1:579701-590937 GCA_000827895.1 Thelohanellus kitauei
CGCGTTTCCATGAATAATGAATTCTTTGAAGAATCCCGTCTATTGCACTCTTCCAAACCTAAATATCCACCTCTTCCTGGACTTTTGAGACAATTGTTCTAAGAGGAATGCCTGCATTATTATCTACCCAGGACTTTATCATTTCCTTTTGGTCTTCGTTAAGTTTTTCGGGTTTAATGTAACCCCTTTTATTGGAATCTATTCTTCCACCTTGGTTAAAAATTTTTATTACGGAGTTAATCTTACTCCTGGCAACTCCAAGAACTGAAATTTCACTTACTTTTGACCTTTTTGATAGGCGTCAACGATTCGTTTCCTGTCCAGATCTGAAAGTTTATTATTTGGCATCAAAATTTTCTGGCGAAAATGAATTGGAAACCAGACGGCAATCGCATAGCGGTGCTCTTAAATATTTTTTTTTGCGAAAATGAGTGGGAAACCCTGTAAGTAGGATCATTTACCACGAAAAAATTGTTAGCATAAAACGATTGGATGCGGCTACTAAGACGAAGAGAATATTAACGAAAGAAAGGAATGGTCAACTTATAGTTAAATAGCTCTAGACTTATGGTTTTATTCAAAACTCAAATGGCTGTCCAACATGTTTAATTGATGAATAAAAATTGACACAACAAAAATCCAACTTGGAAAGACTAAAATTAAATGCATTTTCTTTATAAAAAATATTAGAGTAGATGCAACAAACAACGTAATTTAAAAACATCAGAAAACCCAACTTCCGTTTTAAACGAGAGAAGGTAATCACATAAAATTATAAATATTTCTAGTTTGATGTACAGCCCTTATATTTTTAACAGAGGAAAATCATACATGGACGTCAAATACATCAATAGTTTTTATAAACTAATCGGAAAAACGATATCTATTTTTAAGACAAAAGGAGCAATTCCGAATAAATTACCGTTATGTGCTAAAACAGTAAAAGATAAGAATGAAAATGTTTGTAGATATAACCAACAAGCAATCAAATATCATAAATTTGTTTATGGGCATTCAAAAGGTGTATATGAGTTTTGTAACTTTAATGACGAGGCCCCAATCTAGTTTTTTGATACGATTGATTTCTTCTACAGTTCTTAAACTACAGATTTTAGAATTGTTCTCGTTGAAAGGTCAAATATGCGGTGAAAATTTTATAAATCCTGTAATTTAATGCATGGAAAAACATCCTATTCCACTTGATGAAATTGTGTATATTTAAAAAGGCTGAGCAAAAAACTATAACCTGCCCGAAAAAATGCGGTAGTTTCCATTATGAAACAAAATATGCATCCCGATATACATTCTTACAGCTGAACGATTCATAAAGAAGCTCTGTGTACACATGGATTTCGAGAAGAACTTTACAAGATTAGGGACTTGGTGGTTAGGATAATCGACCTTTATAAAAATAAATCTCATAATGATTGCTTATTTAAACAATTTGTAATTGATAAAGAGAGTGAGTACGCAGATCTTTTGAGGCGTATTAAAGTGATTTAATATCAAGAGGAAATGTTTCAAAAAGTTTTTTATTTCTTGTTTCCACGAATTAAATCATTTCTTTTTAAAAATGGTATCAAGTTTCCAAGATTATCATACTATCAATGGCTCCAACAATTTAATTTGTTGGTAGGCGTAACGATTCACTTAAATAAATAAATCATACATTACATGGTAAAGGAAACAGGGTTTTATCTTTGTCAGATGTTTCTTTATTCAAGAAGAATTTATTCATTTTTATCAAAATATTTGAAAAGTATAAACATCGATTCACTTTTAAACTCTGTTGAAACATCGGCAAAATGATAATTCGGATATTGATATTTGTTTTTTCAAGACAACATTATTAAATGTAACGGAGTCATTAATCGGTTGATTACACAAATTCAGAAGCATCAAAATGACGTTAACATTTGTAAAGAATCCTTTAAATATTACTGACATAGAATTAAAAACTTTTCTCTTTGGTATTGACATATGGTAACTCGAGATGCAATTGATGAATTTAAAGAACAATCAATTATTATGTTCTAAATTGGAACACCTTGATACAATTTGGGGTAAACTAAAAAGCAAATTTAGTTCAAATCACAAGAGGTAGATTATAAATGATCATGAAAATGAATGTATGAGGATTTTTAAAGCGTATGAATCCAGTACGGACTTCCACGATCAGTTGAAATAATAGATTTTTGATTTTTTTGAAATTTCGGATCAAAATATTCTTGCGATATCTCATTTTACGACATGAACCTCAAAAAGAATAAATTGGCATCGGCTTATTGATGAAAAGTTGGAATCATGCCTAAAATTTAAAACCACAACATAAATACAAAATATTCGACTGAGATGCAAGACAAATATTAACATTTAATACATTACAATTAATATTATGATTTTGTGTTATGTATTCGTTATTATTTTATTTAAATCTATATGTTCACTATTAATTTTTTGTTTACTATCAAATCCGTCCTGTTACAATGACGTCATATTCTGTTTATAATAATTTTAAAATTAAATGTATAAAAATTTGTGGATCTTTAAAAATTTAAAAATCGATGTTTAATCCGATGTCGCTCTATGGGTCCAAAAGGTAGCCGACCTCTGGTCTAAATTATGCGTGAATGTTCTTCTTTCTTCTACTGTTTAAATATATTCTTACCCCACAACACACAACTGCTATCGTTGGCTTACATACGCCATCAATCTGTGCTGTTATTGTCCTGATTCACGATAATACATAGATATCACGAACAATATAAGTATATTATATGACTGAGAGTAGGTTGAGATGCGGAACGCAGTTAAATGTGTAAAACAACCATGGTAAAGGTATATTTATATGTCAGCGATCGATTGACAGAAATGAAGAGCCCTTGGGCATGTTTTGTGGAAGTCGTTTTTTGTTTACACTTAAAACTTAATCCGACCGGATTAGGGAATGATCGCGAGATCGGGTTTTTTGTTCTATCAGCTATGAGATTCAAGCCCTGCAACGATTTTCATGAGCTTGGCTGATCGATCCGAGCTCTTAAACAACGCACTTGCCAAAATTAGATACTATGGCAATCCAAATCAAATCAACTAATGAATACACAAATATAATATCTGTACTAGACAATGAATTTACTCTTCGTTTTGGGGATTTCCAAAAACTTTCTTCAGACTTTAATATCTTGTCAACAGCTTTTATTAGTGATTTTGACAAAGAATTAGGTGCGCTACAGCCAGAACTGATTGATATGCAGTGTGACTCTACCCTGAAAGGAAAATTCCAATCTGAAAGCATTGATAAATTTTACGCAACACCCATTGAGTCTAAGTTTATCAACTTGAGAAATATGGCCATCAAATTACTTGTTTTCTTAGGGACTACATATATCTGCTAACAAACATTTTCGACCATGAATATTAACAAGAATAAGCTATTTTCAAATCGAACTGATATTCACGTGCAGTCGTTGCTGAGAATTTCTACTTCAAGCATGCCACCAAAGTTCAAACAACTTGTTTATAACCTTGATCGACCTCAAATGCCTCATTAACTTAAGTATTTATTGAATTAAAGAACTTTCAATTATTTAGATATTTGATTGTCTCTATATTTAAACTTTATACATTACATAAGATTTATTCATTGCACCATAGATGAATTACTACATGACTAAGATATTGGTTTGTTAATCCGGCTCGCCAAAACCTTTATTTTTACATGTTCGGCCCGCAAAATGGAGATGTTTCCTATCCCTGATGTATGGGGTAGTTTTAAGAAGTATAGTCTAAGGTTTTGGGGTCTCTGTGACATGTAATAATATATTGAAACTATTTCGAACGAATCTATTAAAAAATAAACGAGTTTTGCAACATAGATCGCAAGGAAATGTATGGAAAACGCCTATTGGATCACATTTGTTTGCACTAAATACGATACACGTGTATTCTGAATGTTGGTGCCACTATATTCTTCTATGAGAGTTTTGAATTCAATATTTAAATCGGTTTCTTACTAATCCATTACGAATTGTGAGATAACTAGGCCACGAGAATTAAGCGATATCTTAAAAATGATTTCTAAATTGTTGTCTGTGCGCTAACTGTTTTCATTAGGTGAGCAGATCCAAATTAAAGCCAAAAATCTGCCCACAGATTATATTTTTCGGTGGTTTACGATCGATTTGATTGCTAAGAACGTTGAAATTATCTGTCTTCAACTACAATTAATCAGAGATAATTGTCAGGCTCTACAATAATGAGTTTGGAAACGACCAATTAGCAACATCATGATCCAGGAATCATTCGAAACCTTTAGGATGGTATCACAGACTTGTGATTAACAAAACGAGCAACATGATTGTACAATCAAACTAAGCGGCCCAAACGTCTAAAACCTGCATATTATCTTCATATATGACATGATTCTAAACGACTTTTTTGGCACTCACCTGGACCTATTTAAACTAGCACCGATACCTTATCTCCTTTGATTAACGGCAAACAAGATATGCACCCTTGTCCAATCTCGACTATTCTTTCTAACCATCAACGTTGTAACCCCATCCTATTCTGGGGTTTGCATTCTTCTACGCTCACCTGATTTTCTTTTTCGTCCATTTAGAAACCCGCATTCGATAATAAAATATTTAGCATTAAAAATGTTAATATATTTTTTGTTTAAAGAGGGTTTCTCAATTAAAAATTTTTTGTCATTTAAAATGATAGACGCGCACATTGAATTTTTGTCAATCAAATAGGAAAATTTGTCATTAAAAATGCAAAAGTATAGATCATGAAAAATTTTAATTAAATATCAAAATAGGATATCAATCATTTCCTTTGTTCTCAGGCAATCAGAGAAATATTTTTCCATGTGTTCAAAATAATTTTATTGGTTCTGGGTTGTGATATAATTTGTTGCATTTTGAATTTGGTTGATTAAATCATACTGCGAGTTAGGTCAATAACTTCTAACTATACTTTTCGATTAAGAGAACATGTTCTCGATTTGATTAAGGAAAGGACTCTCTAGTAGTAATTAAAAAACGTCATGACATTCAGCTGCTATGAAACTCGTTACCAATGCTCTTATCTGAAAGGTGACATTATCCATGTTTAAAATCACTGTTTTTCAATTGCTTTTCATTAAGAACACTCATTAGATTTATCAGGAAATCCATGTAAATGTCATTTTTTGAAATCTTTCTGAAACTTTTTAGTAAAACGTTGAATCTCTGGAGATTGTCCAACAAACCGTAATATTCTTGGATTTTATGTTTTTTTTCATGTGATTCCCACCAGACTCCGTACAATAATTTCTCATCGTCGAGATATTAAATCTCGTTTAATCAATACAAACATAAATCTATTACTGGCGGATATTCAAAGTATTTAATGACAACATCGTGTCTTTCTAGAATGACGCTTGTTATGTTCGTTATTTCGAAATAAATTTTATATTTTTAAAAGAAAATTATAATTTTTTAAATATTACTGCACAGAGTTTTGGCTTATTCTTTAGTTTGTAATATTAAAAAAACGGTCTGATATATTTTGTTGAGTGAGATGGCAGCCTTCTTAGATCGATGTCACACAAAATACTTTGCTCGCTGCTATCTAATAATTTTTCTTGATTACTATCATTTTGCGATTTTACGAAATTTTTGAAAATCCTATGAACTGTGAACATTTTAATATTGAACATTCTTAAAATGGCAGAAAGAGAGTTTTTGCGAGGCATAGCGTTTATTATATGCTGACAGAATTCATTTGATAAACTTTAATAAGTTCTTCTCCTGTTTGGGTTCTGGGACATTTTGCGGGATCTGATTATTCTCCTAATTACAAATTTTAATTCGTTTTTAATTTAATAGCCATTTTTTTTAAAAACGTAGTTGTTGTGGTTGTTTTTAATTTTAAGACTCCGCTTTTCTCAATATCTACAACCAATATCTACCAACCATTGTCCACATATCTCATCTTTCATAACTCAAAACCTTATTCAATTTTTGCAAAATTATGTTTCCAAGACGGGCGCCATCTCATAAAACCCAAATATAATATAAATAGTCCAAAAATGGAGATCTAATTCTAAGTTTATCAAGAATTGATGATAAGGAAGGTGCATATTCATCTCGATACATACAGGCTATTAAAACACGAAAATATAGTAATTTAAATGCGCACAAATTAAAATTTCAGAAGTGTAATCTAGGTGTGCGATTAGTTTTACATATAATATTATACTGTTTACGTTTTCTTTAAATTTTTGACAGATTCTCTCATAACTAATTGAAAATAATATAAATGGTGTGTGAGTTTCCCAAAAATCACTTTTCAATTTAAAGAGGTTTAATGCTATTCATTACACCAAATTAAGAGAATTCTCAATAATTTAGTGGTAAAAATTTCAATCATTTTTATCTTAAAAGATGAATGAAATAAGATATATGTCGCATCATTGAGAAAAAACTTAAAACAAATATAAAAACAAAAAAAACTATACAAAACTAAAAAGTATAAGAAAGAACAGGAATAATAATTTATATAAATAAATATATGATGTGATTTTGATTGCATTTTTTTCGTAACTGTGTTTAAAGCATATCATGATCGCTGTTTAACGTAAATTTAACTTTAAATGAGAAGAAAGTTAACTAATAAATTCTTTATAACTAATTTAATTATTCTATATATATATTTATCATTTGAAAAGTACCTGAGTTAAAACGAGAGATACTTCTTCATAAAGACGCATTCTCCGAAATAGCCGCCATAAAGTCGCTTCTGGGTACTTGAAATAGTATTTGAGAGTCGAATACCGGTCCACGGAAGAGAAAGTTTAAGTGTGTGTCACCTACTCTCGATTTTTTTCATGTAAATCCCGTCAACAGGTTTAAATTCTTTGAGATTGTTAACTACCTGATGGATGTAACCGTGCTTGTTAAGACAATCGTAAGACTTCAAACATCAGAGTAGATGATTTTTCCGGGTAAAATGAATTTCTTTATTACTCGAATATAGTTAGTCGTAGAAAGGTCAGGAACAGTTAGAAAAAACATATTAGTTGTCCCCACTTTTATACCGCCAAATATCATTAACCTTCCAAATGCTTTCCTTAATTAATGTTTAGTGTATACCTCGATGAAATTTACGTTTTCTGAATATAGATGTACCTATTTCCATGATTATACCACTCTTCTAATCAGCTGGCTATCTAATTCCAAGATCTAAATAAAACACGAAAAAATACGACTTGCCATACTTCTCTGCATAAATTAGAGCAATCAACCACCGTAGTTTACTGATCGATTGCCGTTTCCTTCATAAACAGAGAAATTGGATCTTTCACGGTTCAATAATATGTGAACTCCATTATTGTGAGGGTTCGAGCTTTAATTTTTCAAACCTTGGGCCTAATTTCAAAAATGTTTTTTTACCCTTCCTAATAGATATAAAATTCGAGAACATTTTTCTCGTGCAGTGCCAAGCATAGCCATATGCGGAGTTTTTAACTTGTTTTTGGAGGTCAAAATTGCCGATATTGAGCCTATTACAGACTCAACTTCGGTTCCTAAAGAGTCCAATATGTTATAAAAAACTATATCACCAAATTAACAACTTTAAAAGGCGTGTTTGACAGAGCGTAAACTCATATATGTGCCTTAAGTAGTACACAAAAATATCTTTTGATGTTACATTCGTCTTTTTTTTAAACCAAACCATCAACCCTCCGTCAATCTATTAAAATTAAAGTAATAACGTTACTTTTAATTTTCACTCTTTAATGCCATTTACTGCTGCACGTGCGCACAATAGCCAGGTATTCTGTAATATAGCCCAGTAGCGCAAGGACATTGGTTTGCCTTTAAGAAATCCTATCTACTCTGCTTAGATCTGAAATGTTCGAACGACAATGCATAAAAAAATATTGACATTTACACCTTCATATCCACGCGGAAGCAGGCCAATTGGTTTAATAGATATTAATTTTAAGGAAAATGAGGATTCGCAGACGGATCAGAATAATACATCCGCATTAATGGATTTCGACGCAGTCGCGGATATATTTTAATATGAGCTCAGAAAATGATGCTATCTGATGCCAATAAGTGCTTCTGTTCACAAAAGCGAGTAGACCATTCAGTATATGAGATAATTCGTAGGATTAATGATCAATTTAGCCCAGAACAGTTTCGAAGTCTATCCAAGGGAACCGCCCGATCTGCCTGTGAATATTCTATTGTCCAACATCAAAAGAGAGTCAGGTGGCACATTTGGGGAAGTTTATCGAGCCAACTTGTTCCTAATCCCTGAACATCAAGATTCAACTCACCATTGCTGCACGACTCCTTCCGAGACAGTTGCTGTCAAAACAGTTTTACAGAATGAAAGGTTCAAAAATCGCGAATTGGAAATCACGAGGATGATGAATCACCCTAACATTGTGCAGATGAAGTACTATTTTAAGAGGACAAAGAATGAATCAACCTATTTGGGCATAATTATGGACTATTACCCATTAGATTTCCACAGTTTCGTGAAAGATGTTCGAATACGGAAGGTAATTCCCGATGAATCGGTTTTGAAGAATTACGCTTTCCAATTAATTTCTGGAATCAACTATATTCATAACATGAATATTTGTCACCGTGACATAAAGCCGCATAACATTTTACTGAGTGCCGATCGAAAAGTGCTCAGGATATGCGATTTTGGGAGGTATGACTTTATATTACCAGTGCAAAAACGCTGGAACCAAACGGACGGAATATTTCTTACATATGCTCTCGATATTACCGGGCCCCTGAATTGATTGTTGGTGTTACTGATTATACAACATCTGTTGATATTTGGTCTTGTGGATGCGTATTGGCCGAAGCTTATTCCGGGGTGGTGCTATTTTACGGGGATTCAACGAGTAATCAATTGAGAGCAATTTTTTCAAAATTAGAATTACCTGAATCTTATATTGAATTGCTACCACAAAAAGATCCCGAAAAAATTATCAAGCATCCACCAATAAAAGGTGCATTGAATAAAGTACATCCTGCCAATCATATAGCATCTCCAGTGTAAATTTACAAACTACGTAGATTTGGTTGAAGAAATGGTATCATATCACCCATTTTTTAGACCTACAAGCGCCCAATTGTTTGCTCATGAGTATTTTAAATGATACTTATATCTTTTTTAATTGTTAGCTGAATTATTTAATGTAGTTTAGTCAATTCTTGTATTTGTTGCACATTTGTGTGATGGATAACTTCATTTAATTTCAACTCTGAATTTTAGCTCGTTGCATCAACTGAAAACGATGAGCTGACCTCGTTCAAAACCCCTGAATTACCATAAATGACTGATCTACTTTATTTATTGTTAATATCATCAATGAGAAAATCGGATTAAATGCTAACTTTTCCAAAGTTTTGTCATTATATAAAGGTACTAACTAGATTCAAATTCAATTTGTTCGATGATGAATAATGTGAATCTTACCTTTCATAGTTCATATATTATCCATATATGTTGAAATAAAATAAATTTTTCTTCTCCACGCATGGTATAGTTCATTGTCACTTTCAAATTTTCCCTTTTGAGACAATACGATATACTTGCTGTGTGCAGTTCATTAACAATAAGAGCCGAGTTTTATGACAAAATTATCCTTTGATTTATCAACTTTTAGAGATCCGATGTTTCAAGAACATAGTTGTAAAATATTGAAGAACAATAGAAGACTGGTGAAAAGCTCTAAAGTTAAATGGGCCAAATCTAAATAACTTTAACAGGGTTTTTCTCGTAAATGACGCACAAAATAAAGTTATTTGGTAGATGCCTGCGAGATGAAACTATCTATTATTAAATATTTTACATTTTTGGTTCATTTTCACGGAGTTGAGGCATTTTCTGAATTCTCTTAGAAAAAAGGGGTAGAGCAAGAACAAAGGAGATCTGCACGATATACGATCAACTTCCTGTTTTAAACTATATTTGTGTTTCAAATAGATAGAATTCTAACAGTTAAGGGTTGGATAAGTTTATCCTCTCTTTATTCCTTGTTGTAGAATTTTTACCTATTTGGCCGAAGTCATTTTCTAAGTAACTACTATTTTGTTGACCTCGATATAATGTGAATTGTGGTGTGGATTAGAATAGCTTTGTTTAATCCTTCTATTTAATGTTTTAAGTGAATTTTTAGCTCAGTCGACGAAGTCTCAGTTGTGTGCTGAATATATATTACCTTGGTTATCATCGAATATTTTAATCTATGTTTAATTGAAGTATGAAAAAAAAATGGTGAGTGTTTCGTCGGTTTCAAGATGTGATTGAACAAAATTTATTGATAATGGAATATAATTGGTCAATATTTGTGAGAATTTCAATCATGCCAAAAACTATTGAGATATTTGTACCAAAAATTTCGAGTTTTTTGAAATTTCTAGCCATTAATTGTGTTAAATGAAATTAGCCCTCATATACTGTACTCTCTGCAAACGAATGCGTCTCTGATTTGATCAAAGCTGTTTCTAAGCCCACTGTGATTGTTCTCTACATTCAATTATGTATGCCATTACTAATAGGATTTCATGGAAACGGGCACCTACAACTATTCCTTTTTAAAGGTCAAATTACTAAATAATGCACTTCTAGTATCATTCTATTCAATTGTGGGCAATCATATCAACCATATATTAAGAAAATGTAGCAGGTCTACATTTGAGAATCCAATTATTGATGTGCACAATTGGAATCTTTAGAATAATAATGATTTATTCTTTCCCAATTAAAGAATTTAATCGTACTCCCCTCAGTCATCCGTAAATTATTGTCTTGTAACAAACTGTTATCAGTCAACATATCTAACAGATTCCATGGCTGTAGCTCGTATTGAATTTGGATGAATTGCTCCTTACCTCTAATTCTTGAAAATACAGCTTATTTTATTGGAATATCTTAAGACCCACTCAAAAGTTTCAGCCAGAGTGAAGAGCATTATCTTTTAATTTGATTGGTTAAATTTTCAGTTTCTGTTACACACTGCGTTTGTCAGCTAATTTTCCGCTCTGCTGAGCGCGGCTGAAATTTCACAGTAATTACTTCGATTTTGTTAGTTTGAAAAACGTATATTATAAAAGTGGAAATTTAAACAACTAGGTTTTGATCAATAGTTACTAGATACATCTCCATAAAGAGGTTTCCTTCTGGCGATAAAAGTCAACACAATCATACAGGG
>JWZT01004624.1:6676-17012 GCA_000827895.1 Thelohanellus kitauei
AGCAATATTAAATGGTTTTCTTACCGAAGAATTTTTGATAAGACGATGATTTTAAACAAATTTCATTTCAAATAAGTCTCTCTCATAGTTCCTCGGAATATAATGAGTACTATTTCACATAATTTTGTATGTAAAATAAAACAATATGATGGAAAAATTATGTTTTATTCACGATAAAAATATTATTATACTAGTGGTATTAAGAAAAGAAAACTGAGTAATACAGTACATCAAAAATCATAATTATATATAAATGATACCACTCACATGTCAATTAAACAAATATGTATATGTCAAATAATAGTAAAAAAATACAAAAATTGATTAAGTTGTGTAAGATTAAATGAAAAAATGAGAAAAAATATAAATCCGTTTAAATATGTGAAAAATTAATCTAAATTTTATTAAATTATTAATCGATTTAAATATTTTATAAACGTTATTCATCGGATGCGCAACTGCAATTTTTTTGAAGAATATCTAAATGTAAAAGGTTGAAATATTTGAAATATTTAACTTTCAGAATTCAAGTAAAGGATTCAAATGATTTTAGATTATTTGATAAAAATATAATATATTTACTCGGAAACGTGAAATATTTAACAGCTTGAAATATTCAAGAAACCGAATTTTTATAAAATATCAAATATGTCGGAGTCACATAATTTGATTTATTAACAGATTTAATTGAGATAAAAAAATAAAAACATCAATGTTGTAGAGATCTAATCTTGATAATTTGCCGATGAAAATCCTTGACAGTGCATGAAATTGGAATGAAAACAACCCTATACAATACACTAATCATCGTTTTGATTGTAAACGCAATTAAGTCAGCATTCAAGTGTTAAATTTAAAATATTTGATGAAAATTTTTTTTATTGGCTATTCTCCAAACTCAATTTAACAGAAATTTTGAGAATTAAGAAGTTCATGAACTGTGATGTCTAGAATTTCGAATAACTACTTCTATTCTAGATTTTGACCTCCAAACCCTTAAAGTAACATGTTTTTGTTCATTTCTGTGAGGAATATGGATGTACTCTTATCAGATGTTATCGATCATTTAAGACATCTCAAAAAAAGTAATTAGCATATGTGGCATATCAATAGTTAGTGTCTTACCTAAATGAAAATTTGATTTAATCAATTATTGCCTAATGGAGGAGTGAGTGATTCACACAAATTCAAAAATATCAATAATTATGATTGACAAAGAACGCTTTGTCCGCTCGAAAGCGATATAGCCTAATTTAGCGAATCTGATAATTCGAACTTTTATTGATACGACATATTCAGGTAAATATCTGACCTTTAAGGTTAAAAGAGAAATTCAAAATGAGATTCTGAGATTATATTCAGGACCGAATATCTAAGGAGGTCTGATATCACAAATATGAGAAAAAACACAAGATGGTTTCGTCTAGAAAAATGGATAGTATTTCAGTCAAACATGGAAATGGAAGACTCAAGGGATACCAAAAATTAAAATTATTCCAAATATTAAAAATAACTCTAATTTTAAGGACAAAATTTTTGTGTAGAGATGATGAACACTAATATAAATTGACCTATATAATGTCATTAAATATATTACTTATCCTGTGAGTTCCAAAAAGTTATAATTACACCTATCAATTTATTATACTGCGTCGATCCTGCTCAATGTAACCAGCCGCTAGGCGTATTCTTAAGTTTGTGCCATTCTTACATTTATGACAGGTGAACACTTTTAAGAAGTTACTTGAGTAATAATTAATAGTCATTAAAAACAACGAAAACAGAACAAATATAGTTTAAACCACGCAAATGGATGTTTTCAAGAAATGGTTAAGAATTTCAAATATAATTGATCATCCTGATTCATCTGATGGATGTAGCATGTACAAATTAATGTTTTTATCTTGATGAAAAACAAGATGATAGTTCATTTCCCATATCTCATAGGCTAAAAAGTTACAAAAAGGACATCTGCGAGCTCTCGGCATAGGATAAGAATTTACGTGATTATCCACATCAGTTTTTAAACGATATCGCTGATTGCAACCGATAATATTGCATTAAAATCGTTTGATTTTACAATGGGTCAAATAATGGCTGTAATATCATACAAATCTAACCTTCAAACCAGTTTTATTCTTCCACACATTCACACACCGCTCATCTATACATCGATCGTGTGTCTTCATGCAATCTTTTTTTATATTTCTTTTGGATTTTCTGTTGCTTGGTACGAAAAGCCTGTAGCTAAATAATTGTACTTTTAAATGAACTGATTCTTCAATAAAAGAATAAGTTTGGTCGATCTTGAAATATAATTCATCATAATTATAGTATATGCCGACGAAAGATCTAAGTAAAAATATTTGGTACTGATTATTTTTCCACCCATAAAATATATGGTAACTCGTTTGGTGTATAGATTCATACTCAAATTCAGGGAATAATGAGTCGTTTTTGTTAGTTACTGTACTAGTTGGCAAATTTTCAAAGGATGATTCTACATTGGTAGAAAAAATAGCATTTTTATCAAAATTATTGTTGTTGTAAGCATTATATCGACGAAGGGATCGTTCATTTAAATTTGAGAACGAAGGTATTTTGTGCTGAAAATTAAATAGTGATTTTATGAAATTCATAATTTTTAAATCATGAAAAAGAGGATCACATCCACCTATGTCTAGACTCATTTCATTAAAAGAAAAAAAAATTAACCTTATCTATAATCAAAATAAAATGATCAAGAATTAATGTCAGCTACAAAGATTGTTATACTAATCACTCATAAAACAAGTAAACAGCCTGAAATCTGTAATGGTGATAAATCCATATTTTGCTAATATATTCATATTTCATCTCTTTCTAGGTAAAATTTAAGAGAAGATCATGCCCAAATTTCACAAAATATATCCGAAGTCATCTTATTAGTACCAGCTCGAATAAATATAATTTAAATCAAATATATCAACAACCAACTGTAAAACAAAACATGCTGAAAATATTTCATCCTTAAAAACCTTTTTAGACATTTTGATTAAAATACGCAAGATGGATCTCAATGATTTACAAAATAATTTACGATCATTAAATATTATCCATTAGTGCCAAGTTTCGATTTTGTTGACATTTAGAATACAATTCTACCATCATCTGTTTGAGTAAACGTTATATTTTGCATGTATACGTGTAAAAATTCTAGATTTTATATTGATAAACTTGAGTTAGATTTTTGAATCATATATATTCACAGTTTTCAAATTAATTTCAGTGAAATGTACGCTGTCTAGTTTAATGTTTATCTATCATTTTACATGTAAGCTTATCGAATTCACCTTCACAAATTCTACCAGTATCGTCATTGTATGTTGACTCGTGATACATCGTACAAAACGAAAGGATTCATCACATTTTATATCATGAATTATAATTTAATCAATATTTGAAATTATTGATGTATTTTGTATTCTATATAGGAGTATGAAACATCGGATCATTAATATTTTCTAAATTTTGGTCATAGCATGTGTAATATAATTGTTCTATATCGAATAAAATGGTGATATCTGATATATACATAAGAAATATTTTATTCGGTTTTAAATTTATATTATTGAGCTGTAATTATTTAAAAATTAATGAATTTTAACCAGTATTTAAAGATAACATTTGTATATTGCATGTTTCGAAATTCAAATATTTACTGTCTTTGAAGAACATACGAAACTTATTTTATAGAAATAAACCATGTTTATCTATTCATAGTAAAAAGACTTATAATCATGTTCTCAGGAAATGAACTGAATCTATCGAATTTAATTATGAATCAAGATAGTAATTTAACAGTAGTCTGTAGCGATTTCATTGATCCAACACTTGAAAAATGATGTAAAAATAAAGGGATCGTTACAAAATAAGTAATATTGAGTATTAGAACAATGAAACTAAATAAACATTTATCTTACCATTGAAAAAGATTAGATGACAATCAAATTTTTGAACGACGAACTTGTTAAAAAAAGGACAGTTCGTGCGAAACATTGTAGTCAATTCTAAAGGATGCGATATTTATTTATTGTAATGATTTGAAGCATGAATATTTGTTTATGGTTTATCGGTTACTGGAACCGTTGATAGATTTTTTGTATATATTAATAAATGCCCATGGAAGTTAATTCAAACATTTTGATAATTGTTATTTAGTCTGAGTCATAGTAATTATCGTTTGATGCTTTTTTACAATAGGATATCAACAGTCTGGATCATACATTCTAATTTTTTTATTGAGTAAACAAATGAGCAAAAGAATGCTCGGTACGAACCGAATAGAATTCATGATTATTGAGATGTTAATTAATTATCCTAGAAAAATGCTATATGATCTCAAAAAATTCAGTGTGTCAAATTTCAATGTACCTTTTATGTAGATTGGTTTAATCTTCATTATCTGTGACAGGTCAATACCTACAGTAATTCATGGATGTGAATTCTTAGCTACATGATTGAAAATCTATGTATTCGCCATAGATAGTAGAAAATATCTGATTCACTGCATTTATTTGTTATTTCAGAGACAAAAATTGTTGAATGAATTCAAGCATACAAGAGAAATATGATCAATTTTAAAGCTTTGCCATTAGTATCAAATCTTTAAATTGTCTTAATATAATTTAGGAGAATAATAAATTAAATTTGATCTGGTATTACATACGATATAAATCGACGATCATATAAGCGTCACATAATAGTTTTTTTGAATGCGTCACTGGAGTGAAGCCAATATTTTAACATCTTCCACAGTAAAATCATTTTTAAATAACCGTCTTAAATCTCAGATGTTCAAAACGATATGAAAATTAATATAAATTTTTCAACCCCTAGAAAAAGGCATGTATTATTCGATGTAAATATTAGTTTGAAATATACAGTGTCTCATATTCATCACCTCATACCTCAATCAAGGTGTTTATTTCTTGTTTCCGAGTCAAAAATATTAAAACTAAAATTTTTTTATAATTCTCTAAAGCAAATTTAATGAATAGTAAAATTAGTATACACTGAGAATTCTGGGTCATTCATGGTACGTGTAGAAATAAAAATATTCATTTTATTGTATGTTTCATTGTCAACGTAAAAATTTATCACATAGTAAAATACTATCAGAAACAAATTTTCCAATATTTTTTAAAAACGCAGAAAAATTTTGCAATTTAAACACAAAAATAACCGGAATTGATTTAACTTAGATTCTCTTTTGAAATATGGGTTATTTCGGATAATCTTTTTTTGTAGTTTTTTAATGTGCCGAGTTTAATAATCAAATCAGACGGTTTAAATTAAAATACTAAATATTTTTTAAATTACTGCTTTTGATAATGAATTTTTAGGGTGATTATCCGTACACACAGTATATTATCAAAATAAAGTGATGGCGCTGAGTGATCTCAATTTTAAAAATTATGAATATATACCTAGTCAGACATATGAAGCTTGACACCCATTTTGAGGGTTATTTTGAATATTTTTAGAATATTTCCCGACAGTTAGATCTTCGTTTATATTAAAACAATCACAGTTAGATTTCAAGAATTCTGAGTCATGATAACTAATTTGAAGAGTAAATAGAAATTGATCATGAACGATACAAAGATAATATTTGTATGTAAAACCCTTGTGTAATAAATTTGGATATATGGCGCCAAATATCGATGATAAAAAGGTATATCAACGGTGATAAACCTTGGACAAAATCAACAAAATCATCTTATTAGTTGAATGGATGCACGCCCGATTAAATAAGTCTTATTTTTCTAATCAATTTGAATTATTAGATTTGACACAGATATAATGTTTATAAAATTTTTTTGATGTGATTAAGAACCTTCCATTTATTATATAATTTTAAAACAGCAGTCCTCGCTTGATCGAGTTATTGAAATATACAGAAATTACTTCGGTTATGAATTGCAACAAAACCATATGAGAAGACTTTTGCCTGATCTGAACAATATTCTCATAAACAAAGGAGATCAATTAGAAATAAATCAAAGTTTCCTCATTCCTCTTTCATTCAGGTTTAGTGGATATTTGCATCATTTGTCTCTTAAATATAATATTGAGATTATTAAAATAAAAATATAGTTGACCTTTGAATGAATCTATTTATAACAATCTATAATTTGAGCCACAATTTTAATCATTTATGATTTTTTTATTTGCAGTAACATCTCTTTTAAAAAAAGTGCATCGAAATAATTTTCATATAATCATAGAAACGGCGTATATTTTAATTTCGTGTATATAGCAATATTAAGACATTAATAAAGCAATCGTCATGAAATAAGAAGCCAAAATTTTTTGAAATTATAAATGAATCAACTTTAATTGTAGTTAGAGAAGGTATGGTTGTTAGAATTAACGACGCAACGATGTGGATATGAAAATATTATCGATAATAATAAACAGTCATTATAATTTCGGAAAGATAGAAAGATAACTGGTAAAATTTCGATTTTTTATTGGTGATTACTGTTCATTGTCGAATTAGTTGATCTTAAAATCATAATAAAATGTCTGACGTAGAAAATGCAAAAATGAGGATTCGAGATATGCCCAAAAGTAATTTTAAATGTGTGGACAGATACTTAAATTGGATAAAATCAGAAATCCACATTAATTATTTAATCACGTGTTATCATTCATTCAAACTTATTATGAACTAAAAACAACAAAAAATTGAATTTGTAACATTCAATTACTGATGTTTTTAAAATCTTATGTGATAGTAATGTCGAATAAATTTTTTAGGAAGAATATTAAAGACAGAGGTATTACGTTTATACGATCGCATAGGAACAGTTTGATTTCCATCGTTTATATATTTTTAAATATTTCAAAAACAATATTGAAGTTTATAATCCAATATTTTGTTGAAATCTGTCAGTTTTGTATTTAAATAACCGCTCCTGCCAATCTTATGTGAATAATATAGAAATTGTTAATAAATTAACTGTTTTATGTGCGAATATATTTAGCCATTTATTTCTTTACCATATCTAGATATCCAGTGTTTTTGATTTATATCGTTTGACATTCAGGAACCAGTAATTTAAATTTCAAATCTCAATTCACATTGAATAAGGATGGGGAAAGACAAAAGTTCTTACGCGTTTGTTTTCTCAAACATTTACTTCATGACAACAATTGTTTGCGATTGATACATTTACACATATTATAATTCCAGAATTTTGTTTTACAAACTATAAATTTTGAAAGAAAAGAGCGATCCCGTTTGTATTATACCATAAGGTTAAATCCAAATTTATCGAACAGCATCTGCTACAATGCCAAAGATTTCATTGATGCTGAATATGTTTGCTTCAAGAGATGTCGAACTTGTATTTCTAGAATGATGAAGTTAGGTCAAGTGATAAAAAATGAAAATTATTGAATTTTAGATTCTCATTTTTGTACTGATAAACGGAATGGAGATAAACTTATTACAGAAAAGGCAAAAATTATATATATAAATAAAAGTAACCGCTGATTTAAATAACGTTCACAAAATTACGCTTCTTAAACAAACAAACTCAATTTTGTTGAAACTATGCTAAATACATTATTCTTTAACTAAATTAAATTTTATAAAAACTTCAACTAACACGAATTTCAGATTTTCAATTTAATATTTTTAAATGTAATAATGAACTTAAATTAAATTGTGAGATAAAATTTCAATGAATAAATAATAGAGATGTTAGTATAATTTATACCATATTTCATCAACTATGTTTGAGTATTTCAATAAATATATCCATTAATTTTATTCTAATTGTCCCGATTTCCAAAAATGATTCTATCCGTACAGCTCTTATGGAAAGGTCAGATATTTCCTAATTCAATCAGCAAAATCACATTCTTATACCTGATAAAGCGGCCATGATGATTATCAAAAAGATATTTTTGTCTATGTTATTCAGGCCATAATTTATAATACACTTTACCCAAAAAATATTATTTTATGTGGTTCAATTGTCTAGTAATTACAAATAAATATTATTTAATCCACCAGCTTAAATGATTTTCTAGTTCCAGAGGCCGACATTTACAATCACAAATTATTTCGTCTGAACTGAAATACTGAAAGTATAAGATTAAAAAAGTTTTACATTAATACCTTTAATATAAATCACATGATTATCAATAAAAGGAAAATCTTCTACTCAGATCTCATAAAATTGCGGCTGATGGTATTTGAATAAAGGTATATTCCTTTTCATGTCGTAATAAATGTCTTTTGATAAATTTTATGATTAAAAAACTTTGGGAATGTTTATTTAACAAATAGGACATTTTTTACAAAACAATTTCGACTCGTAGTATTAACTCGCGGTTGGATTGATGGCGAGGCATTCGAGGCCAATGGAGTGAATTAAAATATCTTTCTGTGGCGTTTTCATCATGCATTAAAGTTCCCTGTTTTATCAAAGACAGGCCCCTCAATCATCGTTTGTTTGAATATATGTGCCATGAAATGGAAGCCAAAGACAATCATCTGTCGAGACAATCAGAAGTACGTTGGCCATCACGACATGGTGAATGTCAGCTTGTATATGAATTACAAGAAGAGCAACTTTTTTTTCAAAACCAGCGTAACAAATATATGGCACTTATTTACAGATAAGGCATGGGTTGCTGGACTAGCTTATCTTACAGACATTTTCGTAATTTTGTACGTTTTACGTCTGTCATTTCATAGACAAGATTCACATGTTCTGAAATCTTCTTACAAAGTGAATGAATTCATTACGAACCTTCATATATACAAGGGTACATATGAAATTAGCAACGATGATATATTACCACGCTTTGCTGACATTTATACAGTTAACGATATTTCGAAAAACGAAAATGCAAACGCCCTTTTGAACAATATACATCAGCTGTAGCACTACGTTCATATATATTTCGGTGACGATGATAGCAGTGCATTCCATTTGATTAGAAATCGTTTTGAATGCCGGCTGGCAGATTTAACTGATCGTGAACAATATCAATTGGCCGAATTGTGCTCTGATAGGACACTGCGCTTGCTTTCCGCAGAATGGCACTGCTGTCATTCTAGCTAGCATGTTTTCAGGGGTAGTCACTGCTGTCAGACAATGCCAATAATGTAGTACTATCTGTTTCTACCACATACTTGTGCGATACAGCATTTTCAGGTGTTACTTCAATAGAGCCAAAGTAAATGTCGAGACTGGACATTGAAGATGACGTATGAATATGTTTATCAGGCATATTACTGCGCTTGGACCACTCTTTAGTTCAAAATAAGCACAGACTTTACACTGAAAACAATACGTTGTAACGATGATATCACTTTAATATATTCTCATTTTTTGAAAAGCCTTCTATTCGGGTATGTGATATGACCGTTACATATTGTGCGCCATGTAAAGACAGGGCGAACCGTTTAACATAATTCAAATAGATTATTTCCTCAAAATAATGAAACATATTTTGGCTTAACCTGATGTACGAGAAGGTGAAGCTTGCGTGTCTTGGGGAATCAACATCTGTCATGCAAGCTTGGACTTTTTGCGGCGTCTACAGCATTATAAATGATAAATAGCCTCTACTCTAGATGCAGCGTGATATATTCTAAGTGTTTTAGAGTATATACCAAGATTAACAACCACTTCTTCATAAGATCATATGAATTATATCTTTTGTAGCGATTCCATTCAAGCAAATTTTGAAAAATGAGACACTTTAATTTAATAATTTTTAACAATATGATAAAATTTATCCATGATAGATATCTGAGTTGTTTGATATATTTTAACGATAACAAACATAATTTCAAAAATCTGTTTTCTCTGATCGTTAGTATGGTCGTCTTTATCAAAAATATCGATAAATATTTATGCAGTGTATTTGTTTATGTTGTTTAAGTTGTTTTATCAAATATTTAATTAAATGATCAATCTCTGTTTACATTAACATTGATTAAAATATTTGTTATTTTATAATCAAACAACTAACAGGCAGATCTGTTTACGCTAATTAAGCTTGGAGACAAGTTGACCACAAATATTATTGTATCATATAATGAACTCTTTTCTTCTGTGGTTTGTATTTTGGTTACAAACAGCCAACAATTACCCAGTAAGTTTTAAACCAACAAATATTTTACATATCTTTCAATATAGTCCAAGTGTTATAGAATTTAAGTTTACTTTAAACCATTTTAGATGATTTTATATCTGTCGTTTTACGATTCAAAAAGTATGTTTTAATGAATACTTTCAAAACAATACAAATATTATTTTTCAAATGT